>JANAVB010027359.1:0-121815 GCA_029216955.1 Iris pallida | reverse complement strand
AGTGTTTTCTGCCAGGATATTAGGTTTCTAGGAAACTAATTGAATATCTCGTAGACAACTATAGGACTTCAAATCCTTTTTGTAGGTTTTGATTTCATCCATTGTGCACCGAGAAAACATTTTAAAAATCAAGAAAAACAGTTTTCGAAATAGTATAATTTTAGAAAAATTCCCGATATGGCATTCGCTTCTAGAAACCAGGCGATGTGGGTGTGAATCGAAAGTATCAAAAGGTGCGTATCGACTTCGTCGACACGTCGACATGTGGGATTCGATAGAACTTGATTTGGTTGTGTGTGCACGACAAAATCGAGACGTATTAGTCGAGATACCCTATATCGGTCCTTTTCTAAACTAGCCCCTAACTTTGTTCACGTTCGTCACATTGAGAATAACTTGTGCCACTGGACTCATATCAAATTTTGGGTCCTATGAGTGTAGTTTGTTCTGATTTTAAGAAGGTTGACTGAAATGCTATTTTAGCGGGCCCACGACCCGGTCCAACGGACAAATTGTGCACGGCAACGGAATCCAAATTTGAACGTACGTTGAGTTTTATTTTGTCAAACCGGACCCGTAGACAGATAACTTTATGACTTTATAAACCATAGGTTTTTGTACGCTTTTCGGTGCAAAGAAGTGTGAGACACGTCTCACAGTATTCGTATTTGCATACGAATATATATTTTATACTGTATTTTTCATTTTCTTGGATTACAGAGAAATGGAAGAAAACATGATTTTTAGACTTTTCTGTGAAACAAGCATACCATCAGCACACCGATCTGTACCGACGGAATGCCGTCCTAGTAGACTTTCCACTTATAGATATTTTCGATTCGAGATATTTTCGTTTAGATACTTTAATGAATAGTGTTGAGATATTTTGATGAATGGTGATGACATATTCTATTATTTATTGGTTTGTTGGTTTTCTTCTGAACGATCGAGATTAATCATGATTGAGTCGCGGATCGCGATCAGACGGTCACGATTAATTCACCTTTCTATATATACGATTACGTTTCTTTTTCGATCTCTTTTACTTTCTCTCTCCACTCTTCAATCTTTCTCGTTTTTATTTCGTATTCCTCAGAGCCTAGAGCTTGGAGCTTGGTCTTGAGACCTCATAGTGTGGTTTCTGAACCCCTCTTGGTGGTGGATTTGAAGAGTTAGGTTTGAAGCTTTATTAAGCAAGTACATCTGCCAAACACTGGACATATTATGGTTCTTGTGGTTTTTGTTATCCTATTATTTTGATAGTCCAGTATTTTCTAATACTTGCTTTACTAAATATGCTTCTCCTATGAATATCATCATTTTGACCGTTCGAAAATTTGGTCTGAGCTAGGCTTTCGTTATCTTGTTATGCCTAATTATTTTTCTAGTAGAAAACTCCGTACCGGGAATGATACCAGAGTGATTGCCATAAGACTTAGCACATAGGCCATATACGACCTTCCTCTAGTATATTTTTATGGTTTTACTGATTTATCAACTTTTCGGACGAGTCTTAGTTTTCGGGACCTATTTTGAGCCCTCAGTATTGTTTCTCAGTCAGAATCGGCATACCGACTGTGTACCGTTGTATACCAACGGACTACCGGTTTGTGAGCCCTCTTTTTGGTTGAAAAGCTGTTGCGACACTTTTCGGCATACTGGCAGTGTACCGGTCCATACCGACGGTATACAGGTGCGGCTTATAGAATTTGACAGAGAGATTTTGCCGATAGAAATCGGCATACCGACGGTGTACCGATTTGTACCGCCGGAATACCGATCCAGTACCAAGTTGTTTATTTTCTAATTTTGACATGATTTTCTGATTTCTTCTTACTTATTGCTTTGTTGTACATGCTATACCCATTTTACTGTCTTACCCTGTCATGCTTGGTTGGACCCGGTACATATTCATGTCTAGCTTCTTGATAGGCTTCTGTCAATACGCACTCATAATTCCAGTACATGTCCAGATTTAATTAGTGGCTCGCCGTAGTGTACTCATGTCCTGATATTGTCATATTTTATTGTGGCTTTTTACGGTACACTGTCTTGCTTGTGTTTGCCATGAAATATAAAAGAACAGAACAATTATCGGAGGACCGGACTTTTACTTCACGTTACAAACTCGCTTGTACAAAGAAAGCCTAGGAACGAAAACCTAGGTACAACAGTCTAAGTATAATTGTTTATTTTAGATTCTGGGGGTGACGATAGAGGCTCGGAAAGGCGACGGCAGCCCTGTCTTACTCCTTGGACGATCGTATGCAGCCTTGGCTCCTTGTGAAAAGATGGTTGGCGTTGATGAAGAAATGCTCTTCTTGCTCCTCTGTTGCTCTTCTGGCTTCTCTCTCTCTGTGTATTTTCTCTCTGACTACTAGGGAGTCTCTCTGTATATACATATTTTTCTCTGATTCTTGTATATCTTACAAGGGCATGGCACCTTGCTATTTATATAGTAGTGTGATCATTAGGGTTGCCAATGATTAGCACTTAGAGATGGCGGCGGCCTGGGGATTGGTCAATCCAGGCTGTTCGTTTCTGATTGTGACGAATCCGAGCCATTAGGTGTAGATTACACCAAATCCCATTAGCAATTAATGCTGATTGGAATAATCTTCCTTATAATGATCTTCTGATATCTGCGAATAAATTAGATCTATTCTTCTGCCACGTATCCCAGATTATTGGATTTGACCCAATCTTTAATGGCAGCAAATCTGAGGAATTAATCGGTTTAGGATCGTATCCTAGGAGCTGCTGGGAGATTTAGACCGCATGACGAGTGAGCCGCATATGAATTTGAGCCGCATATGGTTAAGCCCACATGTTAGGGCTGCCTGGGCAGTGGCCCTCACTTGAGCCCTCGAACCAAGGGGAGTAATCCTTGTGGGCCGCGTAGGTACATATCCGCATGGACATGATCCTCTCGAACCGCATGAGAAGTCCTCGCTCGAGCCGCATGAGGCTTTCTTGGCCTGAGCCGCATAGGACAGATTTACTCCTAACCGCATGAGAAGTTCTTTGTTCGAGCCGCATGAGGCTTTCTTGACCTGAGCCGCATAGGGTTCATTCTGAACCGCATGAGAAGTGAGCCGCATACGAACGCCCACGTGGCAAGGCCACGTGGCATTTTTATGGCGCTCGGGGATTTGTGTCAGAGATCTCTTTTCTCTTCCTAGAGATTCATCATTATGACAGAGTCATAATTACCTGCTTCTGTGTCAGGGCTGTCAACTTTTCAGAGGGGTCAGCCGTCAAAGCAATTAATGTAGCATGGGTCGGAGGGGAGCACTGTCAGGCTACGTGTCTTCTGAGCCACATGGAATACCTCGGGCCGTATAGCTCCTTATGCCGCATGATTCCCTGAGCCGCATGAGTTTTCTGAGCCGCATGGATCTTTCCTGGCCGCATGAGTCATTTTCTTTAGTATTTTCCATGCTTCTACAAGACCCCCTTCAAAGTTTTCAATTTGTAAAATTGAAATACTTTGAATGAAGCATGGCTGTGTTCTTCTAGCCGCATATGAAATCCTGACCGCATAGAAGTCCTGGCCGCATGGATTATTCAGCCGCATAGGTGACTCAGCCGCAGGAGACTGTTCAGCCGCATAGCTTCTTTCCACGTCATTATTTGCCACGTATGGCAATCTTTAGCACTTAAATGTTGTTGATTTTTTTTAAAGGCCGTTTTTTGGTGCGGGATCCGAGGAGCTTGGCCTTCATTTTCGGCAGCTTATTTTGATAACCGAAGAGTCGATTTACGTGTATGCACGGGGATCGAAACGCTCCATCTTTGTTTATAAATACGGGTGACTTTAGCCGGAGGGACTTCTTTACCTTCTCTTTCGTTCACTCTTTTTTCTGTCTTCCCTTTCTGATCTTCCTTGTCTTCTCATCGAAACAATGGCTCCTAAGTCTTCTAAAGTTATTTCTGCCGCCACGAAGGGCAAGAGGGTACGTCCTCGTCAGCCGTCGAGCCTGAAGCGCCCGAAGTGCCCTCTGACGTTCGTCCTGTCTTTAAGGGTAAGGGTTGCATTTGGATCTTGAGTACCCATGGCTCTGTTGCTTTTTTATGCACAAGCCTCCTCCCAAGTTGATGGCAGAGCCGCATATGCTGTATGGGCTGCATGACTTTTTATGCTCGAACCGCATTGTCAATGCCCTATGTTTAAACCATAGAAGAAGGATTTAAACACATAAAGTCTCCTCTGAACGGAGCCGCATATGTCTTTAGCAGGCTGATCCGCATAGCATTTTGCGTCGCAAGAGTTCTTCTGTTAAACTGTGTATATTCGTTCAATCCGCATAAACTATCGAGCTGGAGTCATATGGAACTCCCATCTGATTTGGGCCGCATGAGACTGTATTGACTCGAACCGCATAGGCTTCCTCGAAACTGTATTTCTTGAGAACCAACTGGACTGGAGCTGCATAAGACATTATTGACCTGAACCGCATAGGCTTGTGAGAGCTTCTTTATTCAGTAATTTTTTGTTTTAGCCATCTTTTAATCCTGCTTCTTCTTTCTCTCTCTTTTTTTCTTCAGTGAACCTCCCAACCAACCCAGCAGGAGAGCTCCTTGTGGGTTCAGCTCAGTATGCCGTAAACGTGCAGCTTGACGAGTTAATCCGTCGTATAGGGGATCAGCTTCCCAATGAGCCTAGGGAGAGAGTGGCTGCTATTAATAAGCAACCTTTCCGCTTTCTTTGTTCAATGATGAATTCGGAGAAGTTGGGTGGAGAATTTCTGAAACCGTCTTTTCTCTTTGGGGTCGCCTTTTCCATAAAGAACTCCCGATTGCTGGATGTCTCAGAGCACTGGGATTTTTCTGTTGACGGGGTAGACATTCATATCCCTGAGATGGAGCGGCATTATCCTCTCTCATGGTTTAACATGGTACCGTGCGGCAGGACTATGGTGGGCTCCCTGACTCCCACCCAACAGGGAATGTTCGTGAGCAAAATTCACTACAACAGACGCAGTGCGGGCAAGGAATCCGTGAGTCGGACTTTGATGGGGCTGCTCCGGGGCACTTTTGTAAACACAACTGGCCATAATTTTACCTTCATCCTAGCTGATACTTTTCTGAATCAGCTCGCTCACAAGGGGTCTTATGCCATAGGCAGGTTGTCGCTGCTGAATTGGATCAACCCCATTCCACATGGACTAATCTTACCTCATGGATTTTGAGGAAGTATGGGGACTTCCTTCAGGAAATTGATCTCTACTACGCCGTCAGGGGTACCTGCTACGGGTTGCCCATTAACAAGCCCTTGTTTATGGCTCTATTGGAGCTGTATAATCGGCGTACAGGGACTTTCTTTGCCCCGGGAGGAAGCTGGGGATTGCTCTTCATGAAATGAACACTGTGTCTAGATTGCCGTGGGGAGGTAAAGCTTTTGAAGTATACACACCGACGAACGAAGACTCGAAGAGCTGGATCGACGGTTTCCTGGTTTCGTCGCCGTGTACCAAGAACTGTTGTGTCATCATAGCGCCTGCCATCAGATGGCTATCAAGAAAGTAAATAGTTCAGAAGGGAACACCCATCACACCAAGGCCTGGATTTTGTATCTTTTCAAGTTGCATCCTTCCGGTCAAGTTTTGTCTCGAACTCCTCGAACCCCGGAGGAGGTGAAGGATATGATGTCGAAGGTCAAAAGTCTAAGTCTACCCGTGACCGGTTTGGGAGTAGCACTGACTCCCTCAGTTATTTTCACTATAGTACCCGGGAGATGTCTGATAAAGCGATCTTAGCTGGGTTCTTGATGGTGTGGCTACGCAACTGTGTAGTCTCGGGCGACGCGGGTTCTATAGAAAGGATCAGCCGCCATTTCATTCTTCCTGCTGTAAAATTGGTCTTCAAGGTAAGACTGGCGCTCCTCCCGGCCATGGTGTGTAGCATACACCACGGCCTTCGCGTCTTTTCATCCAAAGTCATTGCTCGCGATGTGTCGATGGACTTTAAACAGATAGAACTACCATACCACTACCTCATGGGGTGGTTATTGATGCACTATCGGTCGTTGATGAGGCCGGACCTGATGAAAACATTTCTGTTGATGACGCCTTTCTTTTCCGGTATCATCATCAGCCTTGGGAACATGATACCATGTCGGCCTGTCGAGGGCGTTGGCAAGAATTGATGGGCCCGAATTATTCGTATCTCTCCCTGAGTTCACCTCCGGCGAAGTGAGGAGGGTATATGTTGACGGCGTTGATCCCCCCAACTTTTATCTGAGAAGATGCTTCTTTGGTTACGCAACATCCGTCCCGCGCATCTGGTGTATCGTTACCGGAATAGAGTATACCTGGAGCCTTATCTGCCCAGTAGATTTTCCCGTCAATTCGGGTATAGTCAATTGTTCCTGGATCGCCCTAGCGCTTGCTTGAGCTTCGAGGCAGTGTGCTTGATGGCGTCCGGGCTTGGCATTATTATAATACGACCCATACCCGAGCCAGCTTCTCACTCCCTGATGCCAAGGTGGAGGGTGATATCTTGTATATAGCGGCCCTTTATCATGTTGCAGCGAGCAAACCTCCTGTTGGTTTTGATATGAATACTAGCTTCATTACTGGCACCGGTTTGGCTGAAAAGCCAGAAGGGTCCAAGAAGAGGAAAAGGGAGGCGAACAGGGTTCCTGTGCCGGACTCAGAGTCCACTAGGGCGGATGAGGAAGACGACGAAGACACTGATGACTCATCTCATTCTTCGGGCGAGGAGGTTGGGAATCAACCCCCTGTCGTGCAGGCGAAAAGGGCCGTGGGTCAATCGTCTAGTCTGTCTGACGAGGTGGTGGAGGATCAACCATCTGCAATACCCGGCCCTTCGCGTAAATGAAGCAGGCACGTGACTACCACTGATGACCGAACCTATTCCACGAAGCATGCTGCGGTAAGACGTCACAGGCTGCTTATTGATGATGGGGACGATGTTCCTGAGGTGATTTGGGCTTCAGCTGTTTTCTTTCTTCTTCTTCTATGTTATGGCTTAATTATTTGTTTCTTTTGCTCTTTATAGGCGTCGGGTGAGCTCGCCCCTCAGGACCCAATTATCGAGGCTGATCCGTCCTGTCTCATTTAGTCAGTGGTGTGTGCACTGCTATTATTACTGCTGGGGTGCTTCCGGTTGCGACCGAGGATTCCCACCATGCTGGAACCTCAACCCAGGGGGATGGGGCTTTACTGCGCCCGTCCCTGAAATATTCGAGCCCCCACATGATGACTTTGTGGGTGGGGAAACTATGCCGACTGTGAACGAGCCGTCGCCCCCACGTTCTTCCCCTGGTAATACAAATCAAATTATAGCTCGTGAATCAACCCATGTGTTCCTGTCGTCTTTTCCTTCAAATTACGTCGACTAATGGTTACTTTGGATGTTCAGATCCCAACCCGTCATTGCCAGTAATTGATATTACTGGATCGCATCCTACCGGAGAGGGCCTGACGGAACCTCCGTGCGTCGAGGGTCCTTCGTCTGGGTCGAGCTCGGGGTCCCCGGTAGCAGTGCAGTTGGGACAAGGGACGATGCCCCCTGTGTCTTCCTTTGTGAATGTAGCTTCGAGGGTCAACCTTTCCTCCCTGCCGAGCATCCAGGCTATTCGGGCGGCGGAAGAGGAGTTAGCCGCCATTCAAGCATCTTTACGTACGAAATTTGCTTCTTTGGTGGCGGGTGTAACTTCTGAAGCTGCCCCTCCGGTACCGTCTGCCACTCTTTCTCTGACGCCGTCCTCTACAGAGGTCTTGGATGACGCGTTACAGGACGTGGTTGCCAGTTTCCATCGCCACCTGAAGAGGGGATCGAGGCAGCGGTGGAAAGGGGGACTCCCTTTACTCTGGCCCGCCGATGTGCCGGTGGCCAGATTAATACCCTTAAGACACTCCCTAGCGGAGGGGAACTGGCTGCGCTTTTGGATCCTAAGTTATTAGAAGCTGATCATCTCGTGGCCCAGTTTCGCTTGTTGCAATAGACTGATTTACCTGCGGCCATAAATCGAGAATGTAACTTCTTCATTACCGTGGTAGAAAGGTGATGGCTGCCCGGGAATCGCTCAAGCCGGCTATATTATAGGACCACCGGAATTTGACTCGGTTGTACGACCAGTGAAGCCGTCGGACTGAAGATTGCACAACTGGGGAAGCGGATGCTTCTCGTGGGGTAGCCGATACCCGGGAACAGATCTTCGAGCTCCAGAGAAAACTGGCTTTCCTGGAGTCAGAGCTTGAGGCTGCTCGTATTGAGAAAGAGACTGCTATCCAGGAGGCTGATAAGTATAGCAGGGCTTCTGCTAATCTAGAGCTTGCCTTAAAGAAGGTGGAGGACAACTGGCAGGCATATACGCATTTGAATAACACAGAGCAGTTATCCCAAGAGGCCGAGCGTCGAGCTAAGCAAAGGCTTGATCGGGGGACTGCCTCGGTGAAGAACCGTCTTTTGGAGTTGTGTAATGCCGAACTATAGTCGGCCTTTTCTTCTTGTTTTGTTTCTGTTTTCTTTCTTTCTGAAGGGGACATGATCCCGAAAGGTGTAATGCTTTTTCTTCCTTCAAATAAAGAGTACTTTCAATTCTACCCTTCATTTGTATTGTTTGTTGCGCCTGTAATATTGTGGTGATGTTTTCCCCCGCATAGGGGATATATTTGTGGACCTGTTACCCATGGCGTACCTTGGTTTTAGGTAGAGGTAACAAGTTTTGGTCAGGGTACCTGACAGCCATAGCGACGTGGTCATGGGTGCTCTTGGTATTGAGAAAAGAAATGCCATAGAGCAGCTGGGCTCCTGGGGCCTGATGAGGTGATAGATTTGTGCTGAGAAATTTAGCTGAGGATATTTGTGGGCCTATTATCCTTGGCGTACCCTGGTTTAGGATACGAATAATAGGATGAAGGGGAACCGACATACTTGCTCAGAGGTAACGAGGACATGGCAAGTGGGAAGGTTTTTTACACGTAGAGTCTTCCTACTCAGAGGTAATGAGAACATGGCAGGAGTGAACTCGACGGAGGATATTGATGGTCAACAGAGGACATTTGTGGACCTATTACCCTTGGCGTACTCCGGTTGTGGGTACAGATAATAGGTCGAAAGGGGATCATCATACTTACTCAGAGGTAAAAAGGACATGGCAAGTATGAAGGTTTCTTCGACGAAGCCTTCCTATTCAGAGGTAATGAGGATATGACAGTGGGCTTAATGAAGGAGGGCACATAGACCGACTCAGAGGTAATGAGGACATGGAAGTTCTATGTGAGGGGTGATTTGTTTTTGGCGGAAGTGGAACGACTCAGAGGTAATGAGGATATGGCCGTTTTGGAAATTCGTAGATCGATTACCCTTTTTTGTGCACCGACAGTGCAGGTATTGGATCATGGGGGAGGATATCTTCCCGGAAGAAAGTTCAAGGTATGATCATACATAGCTTTCTATCTGAAAGAGTGACCGGGATGAGTTCAGAGGCACCATCGGGTACATGACTCGAGAATCTGGAGAATGGTGAGCGTGAGTTCAGCGGCACCGGCAGGTACATGACTCAAAAATCTGGCAAACTATGAGGGTGAGTTCAGTGGTATTAGCGGATACATGACTCTAAAATCTGACAAACTATGAGGATGAGTTCAGTGGTATCAGCGGGTACATGACTCGAAAATCTGGAAATTTATGGGGTGAGTTCAGTGGTACCAATGGGTACGTGACTCAATAATCTGGAAATTTATGGGGTGAGTTCAGTGGTATCAGCGGACACATGACTCGAAAATCTGAAGAATTGGGGTGAGTGAGTTCAGTGGTACCAGCGGGTACGTGACTCGATGATCTGGAGAATGTTGTTTAGATATAATATTTCTTCAGGAACTTGCCGTTGACGGGCAACATGACCAAGTCTCCGTTCTGCTTGGCGAGGCGGTAAGCACCGTTGGAGAACACGGCCTCGATGACAAATGGACCTTCCCACTTTGGCTGGAACTTGCCGGCGGTCTTGTGAGTCATGACCATTGGCCTCCGGACTGCCAGAACAAGATCGCCCACTTGGAATGTTCTGATTTTGACCTTCTTGTTGAAGGTTCCTGAGATGCGTGCTTGGTACAGCTCGATCCTTTGCTGAGCTAGGAGGCGCTTTTCATCTAAGTCCTCTAGCTCTTGCAGTCGACGTCGGTAATTGTCATCCGTTGTCAATTGATAAGTGAGGGCGACGCGGAGTGAGGGTATTTGAGTCTCTAATGGGAGAACTGCCTCACTCCCGTACACTAGAGAGAATGGTGTATTCCCGGTGGCGGTCCGAATTGTGGTACGATAAGCCCATAAGCATTCGCCGAGCTTCTCGTTCCAGTCGCGCTTGTTGGAGGAGACGAACTTCTTGAGGAGTTTGATGATTGTTATGTTGAACGCCTCTGCTAACCCGTTTGCTGTCGGGTTGTACGGTATAGAAGCAATATTCTGAATATGGTGCTTATCGTAAAATCGATAGAAAGCGTGGCTTACAAACTGCGGACCATTATCATGGATGATCCTTCGGGGCAGTCCAAAGCGGTAGATGACATAATGCTTAAGGAAGCTGATCACGTTTGAAGTCTTGACTTCTGCGAGTGGGACAGCTTTCGCCCATTTGGAGAAATAATCAGTGATCGCAAGTATGAAGCGATATCCTCGGAAGGAAGGTGGGGTGATTGGACCAATGATATCCATCTCCATGCTTCGAATGGCCAGGCCACTGTCGGATGTAGAAATTCGGATGGTTGGTGAATGAAGTCCGCGTGGACTTGGCAAGCTTTGCATTTTCTAGCATAATCTATCGCATCTGCCACCATCGTGGGCCAATAGTAGCCCATTCGGCGAAGGCGATCTTGTAGTTTTGGGCCGAGCTGGTGGGCCCCGCAGACACCGTGATGAGCTTCTCGTACTGCTTCTTTGGCTTATGCGTTTGACAGACATCGAAGCAGTAATCCGTCGTAGGAGCGGCGATACAACATCTTCGTCTCTGTATCGTAGAAGAATCTGAGAGAACGCCTTCTGATGGAAGTGGCTTCCTTTGGGTTCTCGGGAAGGATGTCGTAGACGACGAAGTCGATGAATGGCTGTCTCCAGTCTGGTGCTTCGTCGACCGTCTGGGCGGAATATCACCACGAGTTGAACGTTGTTCTTGGGATAGACCAGTTCGTGGCCTATTACGTCAATCGAATGATGAGCGTGGTTCGGTACCGCCAAGGAAGCGGCGAGGCCTGCTAGGGCATCAGCTTCGATATTTTGGAGTCTGGGGACATGTTCGATGAAGAAACCATCAAACGATGAGATGTCAATCGCTATCTGGTGATAAGGATCATGTCTTCGTGTCGGACCTCGTATGAGCCCCGGATCTGATTGACAATTAGTTGGGAGTCGCCGTATGCTTCAAGATATTCTACCCCCAGCTCTCTTGCTAATTGGAGGCCAATGATCAGAGCGTTATACTCGGCCACATTGTTAGAGCAGGGTTCTGTGAGGGAATAGGCGTGGTTGATCACCAATCGGAAGGGAAGACCAGCACCACCCCGACTCCGACGACAATGTTACCCTTGGGTCCAGGTCTTGAAGCACCGTCGAAGAACATCTGCCATATATCATCGTGAGAGGTTGTATGCGAGTCGACGACCTCGTCTGGGATCTCTTTATATATTCTGGAGGACTCCGAGCCTGGGTGGGCTGCTAAAAGTCTGCCAGGGCTTGACCTTTGACTGCCTTTTGTGGGACAAAGATCATATGATAAGGGGACATCAATATTGCCCATGTAGCGAGTCGAGAGCTAAGTGCCCCTGGTTTGGTCATGAGGACTCTGAGAGGGTTGACTCGTGAGATCACACGTATCGTTTGTCCGGTAACATAGTACCGCGTCTTCTGAATGGCGAACACCAAGACGAAGCATTCCTTCTCAACCGCGGTGTATCGGTGCTCGTGTCCAACCATCATTCGGCTGAGATAGTATATAGCTGTTCGTGACCTGCATCGTTGTTTTGTGCCAACAGGGCACCGAGGGAGTGTTCTATTGCTCGTACATAGCAGGAATGGTTTTCCAGGAACCGGGGGCTACCAAAACTGGAGGATTTGACAAATATTCTTTGATGCTGTCGAAAGCACGCTGGCATTTCTCGTCCCATACGAATGAGACTCCTTTATTCATGAGGTGCGTGAATGGTCGGCATCACCCGGAGTGGTTAGAAATGAACCTCCTGATGTAGGCTAGCCTCCCTTGGAGGCCTCTGAGTTTGCGGAGATTTCTCGGGGGACCCATCTCAATGACTGCTTTTGTCTTCTCAGGGTCTACATGGATACCCTTTGCAGTGATGATGAAGCCTAAAAACTTCCCGCTGGATACGCCCAGAAAGGACTTCGTAGGGTTCATTTTCAAATTGTGCGTTCGTATTAGGTCGAATACCGTCCTTAGATCCTGCAGATGGTCTCCTTTGCAGCGGCTCTTAACGGCGATATCGTCAACATAGCACTCCACCGTCTTGCGTAAGTGGTCTCTGAAGATGATGCTCATGGCTCTTTGATAGGTGGTACCGGCATTCTTCAAACCGAAAGGCATGACTGTGTAGCAGTACGTGCCAATTGGCGTTCGGAATGATGTATGCTTTTCGTCATCAGGAGACATTTTGATTTGGTTGTACCCCGAGAAGCCATCCATGAATGACATAAGTTCGAAACCGCAGGTATTGTCGATCATGATGTCTGTGATAGGAAGGGGGAATTCGTCCTTCGGACATGCCTCATTCAGATTACAGAAGTCGATGCAGATTCAGATCTTCCCATTCTTCTTAAGGACCGGAACTATATTGGCAACCCAGTCAGGATGTTGCTCCTCACGAATGAAGCCGCTGGCTATCAGTTTATTGACTTCGGCTTCGATCGCATCCATGACGCCTGGGCGGAAGCGTCATTGTTGCTGCTTGACTGGCTTTGCCTCTGGCCGTATGTTGAGTTTGTGAAGAGCGATGTCAGGATTTAACCCTGGCATGTCTTCATAGCTCCAGGCGAACACATCAATGTACTCTCTGACAAGTTCTAACAACGACTCCCATTCTTCGTCAATTAGGCTTTTACTGATGAAAATCAGTTTTGAAGAAGATTCGCTACCGAGATCCACTTGTATGACCTCATCTTCAGTAGGAGATTCTCTCAGTTCGAACCGCTTTTCCTATTGTGCGTCCAATTGTTGGGCCCATGGCTCTAGCTCGAGGATTTCGGGGATGTCTTCGTCTTCTTCGTAAACGTCGATGAATGCCATGTTGACTGACAGGATTTGTCTGAATATGTCTCCGATGCTGGTATCCGAGTCGAAAGTTGGTGACCCGGTTGAATGTGACTGCCAGTCACACTCTTCATCTGAACTCTCAGGGGTCGTTGTGGGAGTTACATACCCTAGTCCACATCGAGTTTTGCTATAGTAGTCTCGTGGCTTGCCAGCCGGTACTGGTGGCTTCAAAGGTAATCGTCGTCCAGTGCCATAATTCAAACTTGGTGTAGTCTCTAGATCATATCCCTGTTTTTGTATGAGATATTTGGACTGGGGGCTATAAAGATACAGAGGCAGTCTCCCGGCATCTGACCCAAGATCAACTTCTTTTATGGTGAAGGGGTACGGATCGTCCTTCAGGCCGAAGATGATTGGATGGTCCCCTCCCTCGATTATGCGGTAAGCATCTTCTGCTGGAATAAGCTGGATTACGGTGTGCACATTTGTCACCTGTGTGTGTAGATGGGTGCCTATACCATGTTCTATAGCATACATCGTACAAAGCTTATTGAGCTTGATGTAGTTCAAAGATAGCCCTTTATTGATGAAATAAGGTATCTTTTCTAGGGGGATTACATCATCTGCGGAGGGGACATCGGTGTGGGCAGCCACATACTTGGCTAGTTCCAATTCTTCTTCGGCTACCCCCTGTATAAATGAAGACTGAGAGGATGACCTAGTCAGCTTGATCTTCAGAGGTCCAACTGGCGGAGCAGAGCGTGGAGTCATTGGTAGACTAGCAACCCCCAGTTTGGTACTCGATGAGGAGTGAGGAGTGGCTGGTTCGCTAGAAGTGTCGGACCTCGCATCGGGGTGACGACCCTTCTTGGGAAGGCATATCGTCAGTGGCCTATCAGAGGGGTCGAGCTTCCCTGCTTGTGGTTGGCTGACTCTTGGTAGCCTGATTGTCAGTGGCTCCGTCGTGGGTCTCGGCACTTGGCCGGACCTTGGCAGCCGAATTATCATTTGCCCCTCTTGTGCCGTAAGGCTGATTGCATCCTTACGCAGAGCGACCGTAAGGGGTACAAATTTGCCAGGTTTACGAGCTTGAAGGTGGATCGTCAGAGGTTCTTCTGATCCTGAGGCTGTCTCAGTTCGAGCCTGTTCATTTTCATCCAGGTGCCTTTTCGACTTCTCGTATAAGCAGGAGTCCGAGTAGTAGGATTCGACCCCTTTGAAGGGATCGATATCAGCAAATTATGTCTTCACGAAGCCGTGTTTGTCGACATATTTGAAGCACTGGTGTAGCATGGAAGGCACAATCATATAATCGTGTATCCATGGGCGCCCCAAGAGGATGTTGTAAGAAGTGTCTGCATCTATGACGTAGCAGGTGACTTCGGAATGGAGGTTGCCAATTTGACACATCAGACGAATCTTCCCAATAGGGTAGCCCCTGCCCGAATTGAAACCGCTGATGGCGGTTCTTGTAGGTGTCAGGCGATGCATTGGGATGCGGAGATGATGTAGCAGACCCTTCGGGATGATGCTTATGGAAGAGCCAGGATCAATGTGCATCCGATCCACCTTCACGTCGTCGATGTATCCCGTGTAGTATAGCGGGCGATCATGTAGGTTGGTTTTGATGAGCATGTCCTGCAGAGTGAAGACGATGTTGGGCATTGCTTCCGTGCAGGCGCTGTCTTGGAGATCAACGGGTGAGTCCTCCCCGATGAGGTTGGATTGAGCCAGATAGGCATCAGCATTTTGGAGTGCTTCGCTCAATGCAATACGAACGTCCTTGGAGAGCCTTAGGAGTTCGTATAGTGACAATTTGGCCGGAGTGTTAGCCAATTGTGCTAGGATGTCAAAGTTGTAGGGCCTCTCTAGCCCTTGGGCTGCGTCTTTTCGGAGAGATTTGTCGAAGCGAGTCTCCTTCGGCCTAGGCTTGTCGGTCGTCGAAGGCTGAGTCGGTCCCGGAGCATCAGTTGTAGTGGGTTGATGATTTTCGGCTGGGTTGTCAACCACAGGTTGGGATTGTGCTCCGGATCGCATGACGACGGCTGTAGCTTCTTCGTTGTCTGCTGAGATTGTGTGGCAGGTCCTGATTTTTCCACTCTTCTTTTTGTTGGTGGGAGATGGTGTGGGCCGAGTTACTTCTGACACCAAGTCTGGATGGACCCACATGACCTCCCCTCGTGAGGTGGTGAGAGGTACTAGACCAGCAGCCTGTTCCCGTGGGGGTGGAAGATTGGTAATCTCCATCGTCGCCAGAGGGACGGGGATTACCCCGTCTTGAGTCTCCGTTGGAGGGAAGCTGCCGAATTGTACGGACACCATATTGGCTGCTACGGTTACCTCTTCGAAGTCGATGGCCAAAGCGTTCCAATCGATGAGGCTTTGGATGTACCGTTTTAGTTGGTAGCAGTCGTGTGTAGCGTGGTGTACATAACGGTGGTAATGGCAGAACTTTGGGTTCTCCAGATCAGCCGGCCGAGGCTCCCGTCTTGGTGGAGGAAGCTGAATTCTACCTCCTTGTATGAGCATGTCCAATATAGGCTTGACGTGGCCGTCTTCGAAAGTGTAAGTGATCTGAGGCCATTGTTTGTCTGCTGGTTGTGACTCGGGCTTCTGGGCCATGTCGGCCACCATAGTCTGCTTTTCCTTGCTGTCCCGATTGTTGGAGGGGTTACCCCCATTATCGTTGTTGGGACGCTTGCCCTTGTTTTCTCCTTCTGAGATATGCAATCCCAGTTGGCGAGCCTTCTTCAATCTTTCTTCGGCGCTTGTGGCGCTGATGATGAACGCCTTCCAATCTTTGAATTGACTTTCGCCCATCCAGAGACTGATCGTTGGAAGCAGTCTCTTTTGGCAAATTTCAATCAAAGAGGGATCTGGATTTCCGGAAGGCAGCTTCATGGTGGTCTGGCGGAACCGCTCGATGTAGTTCCTTGTCAACTCCTTCTCCCCTTGGACGACGTCCATGAGAGTGGACATAGTGACGTCCTGTCCTACTTCGTAGAATCGCTCCAAGAACAGGCGCTTGAAGCCGGTGAAGGAGTGGATGCAGTTGTCCGGTAGATTGCGGTACCAATCGAAGGCGACTCCTTCCAATGCCCCAATGAATAACCATGTAAGGATAGCATCATCATGGGGTAGATGGTCGATGGTGACCTCGAAGTAAGTGATGTACCGACTTGCTGAGGTTTTGCCATCATATGGGTTGATATTGAACGGCTTATATCTTGGTGGGAACGGAACATCCCTCAATTCAGCAGGATATGGTTGCCGTATTCTGAGATCTTGAGCGTTTTCTCGGGCATAAAACATGGCTCAAAGCTCCTGGACCTCTCTCCTTACTTTTCGGGTCTTATCTGTCGCGGTAGGGGCTGTTATTTCGGGAGGATTATTGCCCGGTTTTGGTGCCACTGAGTTCGAATCTACATTGACCGCGGGGCCCGTGCTTGTTTGACCAGGCGTTCCTCCTTGTAGAGTGGGCAGGGCCGCTTTAATCTCGTCTACAGATTTGACCAAAGCTAGTAATATGGCTTCGAGATTGTCGATGCGCTGACGATCATTGGAACCACCTTGATTGCTGTCCGTTATGAAAACCGTCCTTACATGAGGAGGGATGGAAGGAACGGTGGAGGATGTGCCCTCCGAGTCATACCCATGCACCGAGAAGTCATCGGGATAGGTAGAAATATTCTTTTCGGGCTCGGACTCGGAGGGAACGGTATCCCCAGCTTCAGAGCTTGCTTCGTCTTGAGAGTTACGGATTTCCTCGGGGATATCAGCGTTTGTTGCACCTGATGGAAGAGTTGTTTGTCCGGGCTCGTCTCCTTGAAACATCGGATTGTTGTAGATGTTCGGAGGAGTGCTACTCCCAGTTCCCTTAACCCCCAGCGATGTGGATGATGAATTTCCCATCGCGGTAAATTTTGTCTTTGAACGGGTGTGTTGGAATACACCGGTAGAGGACAACCGTTTAGACGATAGTTTCTTAGCTGTAGTGGTTAATATCTTGGGACTAGAGATACTTGTCTTTTTCCTTCTCCCTTCGACGGGGACCTTTTGAGCAGAATTGCAGGAGACAACAGGAGGTGTCTCATCTTCTGGGCTCGGATGCTGTAGTCTTTGGAAGACGGACGGCCGATCTTCCATCACTGTCGCGTTGTTGCAGCAGCAGTTGATGATGATTTCGGTACAGCAATGTCCAAACGAGGACTTTTTGCACGCCGACACTCCTTCTCTTTCCTTGCGTTTGTGGAGGATCGCCTCCCGCAGGTCAGAGGAACCACTCTGTCTGTTTGCCGCCGGGGGCTGGACTCGAGAGGTTGTATACAACTTCCCATTCGAGGCCCGTGTGATAGTCAACGGGACGCCCCAATAGTCAGAGGTTGGGACAGCTGACTGGGCCTGCTGAGCCCGTACTGCCCTAGACTTTCTCCTTTTAGCACTTGTGGGTACGTAATAGGAGGAGTCCAAGTTGGATACCACAGAATCTGGCTTGTCATCCAGAGAACCATCAGGGTCAGGGCCGCATGAGAGACGGTCGAAGACTGATCGAGAGAAGCATGAAACGGATGCTATGCGGCTAGAGTTGGGTACCGTGCAGGCTGTCTGCATGCGGTTGTCTTCTGCCGTCGGACGAATTGTTTTTGTGCGGCTAGGAGTCACGACCGTACAGGCTGGCCGCATACGGTTGGCAATTGTGGCCGCATGGGTTTTCTGCAAGCGATTGACTCCCATAACCGCACGAGTTTCATCAGTGTGGTTGGCAACTGTTGTCGCATAAGCTATGCGGCTGACAGATATGGCCGCATGAGTTTTCTTTATGCGGCTGGAGGATGTAGCCGTATGAGCTTTCTTCCTGCGGCTGATACCCTTATGCGGCTCGGATCTCATAGAGTTTCTCTTTGCCCTTGCAAGTCCAGAATCATAGTATTTTCTTCTGTCGGATTTGGGGATAGCAGAGTTGTCTACGATCTGAAGTGGGGCCGCAGTGGAATCTTGCTCGCCGTCTTGAACAACAGAGGGCGTCTCCGCAAGAGCTTCAGTAGGAACGAAGGATCGGGGTCTCCACTTCTTACGGGCCTTTCTTGTGCAGAGTCGTTTCTGGACCGGGCCAGTGCTCTTGTCGGAGAGCATTTCTTCGAACGCCCGTTGGTCGAACCGGGCGACCATCTTTTGTTGCGTGGAGCCAAGCTTGGCTGCATCCGATTGCGTCACCAACTCCTCAGCCGTGGAGAAGTTAGTCCCCAGCAGAGTCGCCATCGTGTTTGCCATGAAATATAAAAGAACAGAACAATTATCGGAGGACCGGACTTTTACTGCACGTTACAAACTTGCATGTACAAAGAAAGCCTAGGGACGAAAACCTAGGTACAACAGTCTAAGTACAATTGTTTATTTTAGATTCTGGGGGGTGACGATAGAGGCCCGGGAAGGCGACGGCAGCCCTGCCTTACTCCTTGGACGATCGGTATGTAGCCTTGGCTCCTTGTGAAAAGATGGTTGGCGTTGATGAAGAAATGCTCTTCTTGCTCCTCTGTTGCTCTTCTCGCTTCTCTCTCTCTCTGTGTATTTTCTCTCTGACTACTGGGGAGTCTCTCTGTATATATGTATTTTTCTCTGATTCTTGTATATCTTACAAGGGCATGGCACCTTGCTATTTATAATAGTGGGATGTGATCATTAGGGTTGCCAATGATTAGCTCTTGGAGATAGCGGTGGCCTGGGGATTGGTCAATCCAGGCCGTTCGTTTCTGATTGTGACGAATCCGAGCCATTAGGTGTAGATTACACCAAATCCCATTAGCAATTAATGCTGATTAGAATAAATCTTCCTTATAATGATCTTCTGATATCTGCGAATAAATTAGACCTATTCTTCTGCCATGTATCCCAGATTATTGGGATTTGACCCAATCTTTAATGACAGCAAATCTGAGGAATTAATCGATTTAGGACACGTGTCCTAGGAGCTGCTGGAGGGATCTGGACCGCATGACGAGTGAGCCGTATATGAATTTGAGCTGCATATGTTTAAGCCCACATGTCAGGGCCGCCTGGACAGTGGCCCTCACTTGAGCCCTCGAACCACAGGGGAGTAATCCTTGTGGGCCGCATAGGTACATATCCGCATGGACATGATCCTCTCGAACCGCATGAGAAGTCCTCGCTCGAGCCGCATGAGGCTTTCTTGGCCTGAGCCGCATAGGACAGATTCACTCCTAACCGCATGAGAAGTTCTTTGTTCGAGCCGCATGAGGCTTTCTTGACCTGAGCCGCATAGGATTCATTCTGAACCGCATGAGAAGTGAGCCGCATACGAACGCCCACGCAGCAAGGCCACGTGGCATTTTTATGGCTCTCGGGGGATTTATGTCAGGGATCTCTTTTCTCTTCCCTAGAGATTCATCATTATGACAGAGTCATAATTACCTGCTTCTGTGTCAGGACTGTCAACTTTTCAGAGGGGTCAGCCGTCAAAGCAATTAATACAGCATGGGTCGGAGGGGAGCACTGTCAGGCCACGTGTCTTCTGAGCCGCATGGAATGCCTCGGGCCGTATAGCTCCTTATGCCGCATGATTCCCTGAGCCGCATGAGTTTTCTGAGCCGCATGGATCTTTCCTGGCCACATGAGTCGTTTTATTTAGTATTTTCCATGCTTCTACATCTTGTCTTGTCCAGTCTCGCATATCTCATGTCAAGGATGGATTTTGCTGAATGCCACACCCGGAATCCTGAATTAAAATGTTAGGGATTAATAATTAGCTTGATTACCTAGATCATTGGGAGAAAATATTCCTAGTTACCTGCATGCCTTTTGTTCCAACCCCAACCTGAATGGACTTGTAGCTATCTGTCATAATGAGCACACTTTCAGCACACCGTCGAGTGTTGGAACTTTACGTGTCTACAGGATACATTTGTCTTCCGGACGATGTGTCCACCATTACTTTCTTTTTGGCCTGGATAAGTCGGGTAGTCTGTAGGACAGGTAACTGAAGTAGATTTCTCAACTTGCATATGTTAGTAATTAAGATTGTGATAAACCTAGTTAGCTAATTTATCAAGCCGTATTCATTGCTTGGCCGTGATTGATGGATGGAGTCCATTCTAGTTTAGTCTAGTCTAGTCTTGCTCCAGTTTATCTCTTTTCAGTACCTAGCTTCCTGCTATTCTTTTAGATGTTATTATTCCTCCTACATGGTTGGCTTCACTACTTGTCCTACATGCTTGATTTCATTACTTTCTCACATGTCTAATTTATCTTACATATTCATTGGCTATTTCCTTACATGTTTCTAATGTTCTTTTATATACACTATTGTACCAATTTATCATTCATGTCTCGTTTACTGTTTATTAAGTGATATTAGAGTTATTAGTTAATGGACTTTAGTCCCAAATTGCTTAGAATAATAGGAGAGGGGCTTGCCTCTCATATATATACGTAGTCTCTCATCATTAATAAAATTATCATATTATTTCCATCTCTACATGGTATCGGAGCCAAAACCCTAACCCTAATCTACCACCCCCTAGACTCCACCTTCCATCCCCCATCTTCTACTGTTGTTGATGCTGCTGCTCCCGCCTACTGTTGCTGCCCTACTGCTGCTACCGCCCCCTCTCCTACTGCTGCTGTCGTCCCCCTCCTTCCCCCTCCAACCGCCCCCTCTATCTCTCCTCTCTCCTACTACTGCTGCCCTATTGCTGCTGTAATACCCCGGTCCCCTAGGACCGATCGTCTTCGCTAAGGCGTGATGCCGCATAAGCCTAGATTACGCTCACGTATGACTAGTTCCATATCGGCCGGTTATAGGATAAGCGACGTGGTCGTCGCACTGAAGTCCCAAGCAGAAACATTGAGTAAGACCAGCGGAAAGTTACAACAAACACAAGTCATACAAATAGATCTTTATTGATATTGAAACAAAGATTACATAGGTGGGCATGAGGCCACGATTACAATCACTCAAGCTCACTCTTCTCACAATACAAGTCACTCTACTCTCTCTCATCTCTCAATATAATTTGACGAGCCAACGGATGCTTCAGGTAGGCGATGTCCATACATTATGTCTCGTATAAGTCCACACTCCATGCGGTCGCACACCTCAAAATTCTAAGGAACTCCGTGCTTCGATGCATCCAAGCGAGCTCCGCGCCAACGAGCTTTTACCTGTTCTTGCACACGAAAACTGTGTGGGTGTCATTACTCAACTGTACTGGTTGAGTGAGCTCCTCGCCCACCCATACAAAACTAATACGTTCATTTACTTTGTGCAATATAATCCCTTATGTTTGTCTTTCTTTTCTTGCCATAGGTTCGATTTTAGGACAGACTTTCGGCCTATTTTGTGTCTCTGGACCATTCTCGTGCTTGTAACGTCAACTTATCAAGTCGTGATTGCCTTTCGGCCCATACTCAGAGACACAACTACACGATAGTACCCAATTTCTATGTGATCGTGCTACATGCTCATTGTGCTAACATTGTGATCGTATCATAAACTCTATTTGCGTGTCCATATTGAGGCCGTATCTCACAACTCAGTATGACTTAACCATATTGCTGCCTCGCGACCCTTGCTGCTTTATTCATCAACTGACTCAGTCAAAGATTTGTGAACTAAGTGTCACACAACCATCTTTGCCTTATGATACTTCCTGACTTAAACTCGAAACGACTCAAATCCAAATTATGCAACTCTATGCCAACAACTTAATATTCGATACCACATCTCGTGTCGAACCAAGGTGTCTTCGTTGCAACCAAATCTTAGGCCCAAACATGGTGTTCTAATTGTGCACACATTCAACTCGACTCTTTGATACCGTGCACACAATACTCGACTCAATCCAAAGGCATGCACGCGGATCGCCGCTAATATGCCGACTCATCTATATAAAATAGTCACTAGCACAACAAGCTATTCTGGACACATTAGCTTTGCTATTCGGGACCCTTTCAATGCAAGAAGCGAGCCCCGCTGAAAGCCCACGAATAACCTGAGCGGTACTCCTAGCTCGGCTAAAACCCGTGTCCCCCCTATGCCGAAACGATCCCGTTGCCCCGAGTTGCCGCTCGAGGAAACATTCCCTTGTCGACAAGTTGTTTATGACCATGCAAGACTCGACTCGAACTAACGTCTTACACAGTCATTCTTCTTCTAGTGTTACCATTTTTTCAGGACCATGTTCAAGACTTCTAATATTGGAGATCGCCTCGACGACCCGTGGTCGCGAGTATTCTTCTATGTTGCCTTATCATTTTTCTCAACTCAGGTACAACTATTTGATAGCACTTTTTTCAAACTCCATTTGAATCAACCATGGCTCGTGCCTTAAAACACTAAGTCTGTGACATCGTGCCTTAAGATAACTTGTGTTCTATGCGACACTATCACCCAAGTCATACTTTATATGATAGGCCTCGAGATCGTAGGCCTATGTGGTTATGACAACCACAAAAATTATGGGACAGTGCTTGCTATGACTTTGATAGCCTAGTATAACTATGCCTAACTTAATCGTATAATAACTTGACGAGCAAAGACTGCATCAAGCCTTGCATCATGGGAACGTGCCGTGCATGCGTTCGACTTGAACAACCAAGTTCTTTGGGTGCCTAGACTTATGCCACAAGCCGCATGATGCAGGTTAACCTGTACGGCGAGCTAAAGCTATGCCAAGCCTTGGATGATGGGACCTTGCATCCTTTATCAAGCATTTATTTGGGCGGCACCTATGACTTCGGCCAATTCATAGCTTTGTGGCGAAGACCCACTTTCCTTCACCCAAGCCACGAGACGAAGGACCGAGTGTCATTTTGAAATCCATCGTGCAACATTTCTAAGCCGACCGTGGGACCTTTCCATATTCTAACTCAATCGACCTGACTTGGGATTATTCCCTTAGCTATGTGGATTTGTCACTTTTATTATCAAGCCTACTTATGCCGTTGAAAACTTTTGTTTTATTAGTGCAAAGGCCAAGCTGAGGCAAGTTCATCGAAGCCACCCACCTGAGCGAGGAGTCGCCTCGACCGAGCGGGACTTTGATCAAGACGTTACATGGCTAAGTCCAAAAGCCGTTGGCATTTTGATTCTTCCAATTGACTGAGCGGGACGGGTCACTACATTATACACCACTCAGAAAAAGTTTCATCCTCGAAACTAACTGAGTACACTTATTGATTTATAACTTGATTAATATCCAACGATTTCGCACACATTCCTCCTATGCGTTTCCTCAATCTGAGCCAAGCTTGTGCTTTGGTTATCTATGATACGAACAACTATATCTCAACTTGGGTAACTTATACTCGTCGTGCACACGGACAATTTTAGTTATAGGCAAACCATCCGATCAACAAACATTCAAGTTCATCTCAAATCCAATGATCGCACTGCCATCAATATTTTTCTTCGCAACACACAATATCGAAATCCTCAATAACTTCTCATTCCTTTATTCTCATTTGAATACAACATATCATTTAGTTGGATCGTGCAAATAATTAAGGCATCCCCTAAATATATGCATTTCAGCCAAGCCTTATGATTGTGAATCCAATCCTACCAACTTGATTCATCCTATCAATCATGAAAACCAATTATACCGATGCTCTCTCAAAATAGGGACATCTCGCCTAATCGCTAGGCTATCTCACCAGGCTAAAGTCCATCGTCAGTATTTTTATCACAGTTCCCAAACAATAATATCAACACTAATTCCAATCCTAAGGTGAAACCAAAGTTGATAGTACAGGATTTTCTACCCAAGCTCGCATCACTCCGATTTCTAAACTTCGAGCATAGATTCTTCCTATTCGCATTCGCAACGTTCAATCCATGGGTCCAAGTCATTCAGCAAAGCCATCCTACTATAAGTTCTGCTTAACCAAGTCTTATGCATATCACTATCGCACGTCCAAACTAGTAATTTGCATAGTCTATCTCTTCGAACCCGTTTGATATAATCTACCTATCCATTCTTCGCAAGTCAAGCACTGTCACGACCCGCTCCCGAATAATCGAACACGAGTCAGACACGCCCAGCCTTCGTCGTTAGATACGACGAAGTAAGCTGTACCAAACTAGGGAAATCTAACAGATAATCATGAAAGTGTACAATCACAGCATCTAAAACGTATCCCAGAATGATCACCATAATCCACAATTCTATGTATGTAAATGTACGCGTCATCAATAATAAAATGTACATGAATTCTAAAGACAATATCTAAGAGTAAAGCTAATAGTCAAAACCTGAAACCTCAAGCTAAGTCATGAACCATCCTGCTCAGCTAAGATTCCGGGCTCTGGCCCATATGGTAGAATGGTATCATGCAAGTATACCTGCAACTTATCCAGTCAGGAGCGGAGCTAGTATATCCAGAGAAATGAACATGTACATCATGGTATGAATCAAGAAAACAGGAATAATATAAAGTACAGGAAATGAGAACAAGACATGAACTGAATAGGAATACTGAAAGTAAAACAGGAAAACATGGTAAGAGTCCTGAACATGAAATACAACCTGAAAAATGAAATACAAACTGAACATCAAATACAGCCTGAACATGAAAGACAACCCTGAAACCTTGAAATACAAACTGAATCGTAACATGTGCAATATTTGAAATACATCTAGATTGTGATCGGCTTGGGTAGATGCAATGATAATGAAATGGTACGGCTTTAGCCCCGCGTGCACGGTGCGGGACCCAAGCTATTTACATAAGTAGTAACAGGGTTTGATCACATATCTATAGTATTTCCCCTCCCAGACACAATGATACAAGGAACATGAAACGAGACAATATCGTGATATATCGTGTCATCAAGAGATACAAGAATGAATATGATGACATGAGAAATGGACAAATCAGAGGAGTATACTTGCCTTGCTCAGGGTGATCGAGGGTAGGTAGTGAAGCTGTATGTCCATCTGTTATAATGGGTACAATTTGGTTAAGTTCTAAACATTGATTTTTCTAACTAACTATATCCTAGCCAAATGACTATTATTGACTACTACCAATACTGATTCGTACTAGTTACAAACCCCAACCCTAGATCATCGACCAATAAATAATTAAAAGAACTCAGAAGTAAGGTTGTATTGAACTAACCAACACTCAAAGGAAAGAAGTATAGCCTCAGTTGACTCTATTACAACCCATACTAGGCAACCCTATATGCATGCACTCTTGTAGATTCTAAGATAGTCCAACTTGATATCAGAAGATGTGCCCAGATTGTAAGGTACCATTGGTATCAATTGACATATCAAACACCAGGTATCACCATATCATGGTACCCAAGCCAAGCTTGCAGTAAAGAACCTACTCAAAAGCTTGCTATAAAAGAAACTATTCCTCACAATTTCAATGAGTGCAATTGTTATCAGTTGAATTGAAACTTTCCATAGCATTCAAGTATACCCATCCTAATTACATAAAACATTACTGAACCAACAGAACTCCAACATTGGATCTACTATCAACAAGGTTATCTACACTAAGAATTTAAAAATATACTAGATCAACACCACAATTAAAATACGAAACATCCCTCTACTATCACCAATGAAAACTGGACAGAACATTAATCGACTGCTGGACAGGGCGTCTCCGCATCCTGACTCCATGTCGATACAGTGGAAAAATGGACACAGCTAAAGCTGACATAGTCTAACGGCCACGAACCGACACCCGGGCGAAAACACCTGGACACGAGTGCACCGGATGGGTTCAAAGACTTCCTTCAACACCAGAACTTCTACAAGAATTAACCCATGCTATCCAGCTACCATTTCATTATTAGAACTCAGCAGATGCCTCCTCCCACAACTCACATAGCCTCTGGATCAAACACAATTTATACAAACTTAAAAGTATAAAACTAACACATGAACCACCATACAGTCCACAAAATTTATAAGTGATCTACAGTATAAAGCAATTTCGTTTGAAAGGCTTCAACGACTACATAGATTCAAAAGAACTGTTGTTTCAACCCTTCCCGCCTATAGCACAACTCTAACCAGGCTCCTACTAGTCATGAATAATCTGCATCATAATTCTCCATAGCATCCACTTCATTCCCTGCTCTTCATACACACAGTAGATACGAACCGGACACGTATGAGACTGGACACGAATGAATTGTCAAACACAACTCTGGACATGAACACACAGTCCCGATCCCAATCCTGCCCTATCTGATACCTCTATTAGAGTCAAACGAAGAATCAGACAATAGCACTGATGCTGGACAAATTACCAGAATAGAAGAATTGGATCTGACACGATCCTACAGAGTCCGACACGCCTCCCTCAAGTCCAGCTATAGTTTGAGATCCCCTTGGTCATTTCGTCAAGCATGTTCCAGGCGTCAAAGGAAAATAGGATTTTAGAGGAGCTCAAATCTTTTCCTAAAGAATTTCAAGAAAAATCAAGAATCATCAGAGAACCAAGAATTCATAATACTTACCTTAAGTTTCGATCCCAAACCATTCGCTACGAAACTCACCGTCGGAAATTTCGTCGACATGGCCCGCCGCTGCTACTCTTCGGTTGCCAGAGGAGAAGACTTATAGAGACGAATCTCAATTGTCGCCGGAGCTCGTAGTCCAGTGATCCTCGGGATTGATCGCACGTCGCTGAAAGCTCAACGTGGAGAAGAGACCCCCGCTATCGGGAACAATGGATGACTCGTCGTTGCCATTGGGAAGATCTCCGGGGAGAAGGCTCACGGTGGCTGCTCGATCGTCGTCGGAGAAATTACCGTGGAGGAAACCCTCGCCATCGCTGTTACCATCTTCTCGCCGAAGTAGGAGAATTAGGGCTGAGCTCAGAAAAATTTGGGAAAAAGGCTGAGCTCTCGAAAATTCAGAGAGGAGGAGAGGAGAATACATTCTCTCCTGAATTATTCGTTTATAAGAAAAATGTGCACTTTGCACAAACCCCCCCCATCTGAACTATTTGCAAAGTAGCCCCCCCCAAATAAGTTTTATACAAAAAAGTCCCCCTCCTTTTCACTAATAGCAAGATCTGATAAAATCAGTTGAAAAGTTGTTTAAAAATGAATGGGGACCACTAAGTTAGTTGTAACAACCTTTTGAATTTTTAAAATATATATATATGCTCCCAAATTCTTTCCCTCTCAAAGTATTCACATAATATATTTATAGGAAAATAATTAAGTATTATTAAAAAATTAAATTCTACTAAAATGGAAAAAGTGGAGTTACAAATCTCTTCCCCTTAAAAAATTTTGTCCTCAAAATTCGAAGACCCACAAAGTTAATCTCAAAATCACGAAGATTCATGCACAAGTCATTTATTGAAAATAGAATTTTCGAACACTAGAATACAATCAAGCAAACAAGCTATGATAGCGCTCTCGCATCTCGTCCTCGCGCTCCCATGTGGACTCTCCCGGAGAGTGGTGTCTCCACATGATACAGACAAGTGGAATAATCTGGTTTCGCAGTTGTTTCTTCCTACGATCAAGGATCTCCACCGGCTGCTCCTCGTAGGTCAAGCTCAGACCCACTTCTAGCTCTGAGTAGTCCACCACATGGCTCGGATCTGAAATGTAGCATCGAAGCTGGGATATATAGAAAATATCGTATACTCCCTCCAAGCTAGCTGGAAATGATAGTCGATATGCCCCCTCGCCAATCCGCGCCGTCACGTCGAAAGGCCCGGTGTACCTCGGACTGAGATTTCTGCCTCTGCCGAAACGAATGACGCCCCTGATTGGTTAGATCTTCAGGAACACTCTATCTCCAATCGCGAACTCTAGTGGTTGTCTGCTGCTGTCCGCCCAGTGCTTCTGCCGATCCTGTACAACTCTGCGACGCCTTGAGCCTTGAGACCAAGTACTATAATTACACACAAGAAGTTAAAATAACACGATCTAACGATAATCAAGAATCAAATAAGCACTAGATAGAATGAAATTTCAATTACAACTTACAGGAGCAAAACCATGAAGACACAACTATTAAGTACGATCAAAAATTGATAGTTTAATATAAGTGGACTAGGACAAGATAGGAAAAATCATGGTCAGATAGACATGATTTAAGATCGAAGTTTAGACAAGACACAAAAGAAGTATAAAATCAAAATCTGGCAATGTATAGTTTTGAGGAATTCAATGAGCAAACGATAAAATGCTAGAAGGGAAATTAGCAAGGGTTGATTGAGAAAACGTACGAAATGCTCAGGAGATACAGTATCAAATCAGGATAAACGTGCAAGAATTTGTGATTCTCGAAATCCAATAATCATATGAAAGTGGAATATAGTCTCCATGATATCCAAGAACATATAGATATTTGAAGTCACTTTACTTAGAATCCTTGTCCCGCCAGTGTATGTCTGGCTGTAGTGAACTTTTGGTTCCATGACTTAAATAACAATATGTTACCAAATAACATATCAACTTCATCAATTTTTTTAACAATTATTAACGAAGCAACTCAAAAGATCAAGGTATGAAGAATATGTCAAGTCTCGACAGTACTCGAAAACCTATGGGTGTCTGAAATCACTTCAACTTAGAGTTCCTGCCTCGCCAGTGCGCTACTGGCTGCATTGAACCCTCAGTCTCCATAATCCAGTTAATGGCTGCAGCGCACAACTGTCATGCCATAGTAGGTCATCGAATAGCCTCTCGACTTTATCCCTAGGAATTTTAAAAGAGTTTCAAGGAGTTCAAAATGAGTTTCAATAGTCCAAGTCACGAAATGGTATTATCTGCCTGTTAGAATACAAGGGTTTATTAGGTACTAAGAAGCAACAAGGTGTCCAATTAAAGGGTAGTGAGTTCAAAAGGCAACAGGGAGATTTTGAACAGGAAATCAAAGTTCAAATAGTAATCGAATCTCAAATAAAATTCAGAATTGTAACATGATCCCGTATATGAAACGTTATTCCCGAATGGATAATAGAGTCTCAAAGAATGAACGGAAATAAGGCATCAGATAAAAAACAAGGAATAAATTCTCAGAAATAAGGTTCAACAACATCTCAATAACAACAAAATCTCGAACAAAATCTAGAAGGGAAAACAACCTCCAATAGGATACAAGGTCTCAATGAGTTGCGAGTAGAACTGAAGTTTCAAAGTCTGGAAAATCATGAATATGAGAAAATTACAAACGAAAGTAAAGTCTCGAAATAAGAAATGGAATCTCAAAATCCTAAATAAACCAAATTCCAACAAGCCTTGAATAGAGAATTGAATCCCGAGTAGAAAATAAAATTATGATTTGCGACCAGTTCTGAACAAGAAACAAAATTCTGAGTAGAATCTAGAAAAAGAAACAAGGTTACGAAGAGTGAATGGAGTATCAATCAATACTTAGGAAACAAAGTTCCGGACCGTGAATACGAAATAAGCAAAATCTCAAATAAGATTGAAACATGGTCGCGAGTAGATAACCATCCTCAATAAAATAAAATCATGAATAAGAATAAAACCTCAATAGAAAAACAAATCAAGGTCTCAAAGAAAAATCTTCAAACAATGAATCAAATATGGACTGAATCTCGATGAAGCGTCACATAGAAACGAAGGTTCAAACAACATTTTGTTTGGGAACAAGGTTTCAAACTAAAATTTTGAGTAGGAATAAATCTCGAGTAGCACAAGTTCGAATAGCGAATATAACATCAATAAGTGGATAAAAAATAGGTATTCATGAAACGAGCAAAATCTTAGAAATGAAACAAGGTTGAAACAAAGTAGGGACAACCAACTCTCGAATAGAAAATCAAGGTCATGAATGGAAAACAAGCCTCATATAGAGGATGAGTCATAATCCCAAAATAGGAAAAGAAATCTTCAAACCTTCAAGTGAATCCTGAACAATGTCCTAATTAAGACGAAGCTTAACAAGGTTTCGAATAAGGATCGTGGTTTCGAAATGAAATCTTGAGAAGCAATTAAAATCTCAATTAACATAAAGTTTGATAAATGAACATAATTTGCAAATAGGAGCCATCACTAGGAAACAAGGTCAGGAATGATGAATATGCCAAAGGTATCGAATAATTAATTTCAAACAATTATTGATTTGGGGATCTGAAACAAGTTTATCGAAAATAAAAAAATGATATCTCGAAGTAAGTTTCGATATCAATAAAAGTTTCAAACAATAAGTTTCAAGAAATGATTTAGGTGCTTTAAGGAATTTAAGGGAAGGCTGGATGGATTGCGAATCAAGATACATAATCTTCTGTCTTCAATCTATCTTCAGTATTTCTCCGAAACTGGAATCACTTCAATTTCTTCAGCTGTCCTGTCATAGGCTGGCCCTTGCGGCAGTGCTCCATGCTGTTGCTGAATTTGGAGAGGCGGGTCCTTCTTTTGTGGTACTAGTGCTCCTCGCTCGTCCTTGGCAGTATGATCAATGACCTCCGGGCAATCCTTCATTCGGTGGCAAAAGTTTCACAGTATAAACAAGTCCGAGTCTCTTCTGACACTCCTCGAAGCGATGTCTGGATGGCGGTGGAAAGCACAAATGGCCATCATTTGAATCTGATGGCATGGCTGAAGAGGCACTGTCTGAGTGTGGCGATGCTTTGTTGATCCCTAATAGTTGATATCTTTATCATAAGTCTTCATGTTGTTCATGAGCTTCAACTTCTCATCGCGTCCCATTATCAGTGCTACATTCTGGATCTCCTGGCTGGTGGTTCTAATCTTCAGAGAAGTCGGGTCCTCAGAAACTTGGATGATCTTCAATGGTGACTCCAGGTTCTCGATCTGCTTCTTGGTGCAAGATATACACTTGGTGTCGGAAAAGTCCAAGTGTCTGAGAGTCTGAAAATCAGAAGTCTTTTCTAGCTCAGAGAGTGTATCCACAAGTCTGACTTGGAAAAGGATGGCATGCTCCCTCTGGTTGTCGAGGAACTCTTGAAACATCTCCATCAATTGTGTACTACCCATAGGGATAGTAGAGTGATAGAAGGTAGTGGGAGCTCGAAACCTTCAAGTGTAGATGGATCGACAGTTCCGGTGTTGCGTGCTTGAATTATCTGAAAAACAGAAAAATGTTAAAATATCCTAATCCTAAAACAACAAGTGTTTATTGATATCAATATACCTGATATACCCTTATTCCCGATTTTTCCTATGATGTGATCAAGTTTCCCTAGTGTAATCAAGTCCCCCAATAGTACGCTAAGACCTAGGTACCATTAGGATAGACCTGCATGGGCCACCACTAAAAACATGTCACGACCCGCTCCCGAATAATCGGACACGAGTCGGACACGCCCAGCCTTCGTCGTTAGACACGATGAAGTAAGCTGTACCAAACTAGGGAAATCTAACAGATAATCATGAAAGTGTACAATCACAGCATCTAAAACGTATCCCAGAATGATCACCATAATCCACAATTCTATGTATGTAAATGTACGAGTCATCAAGAATGAATATGTACATGAATTCTAAAGACAATATCTAAGAGTAAAGCTAATAGTCTAAACATGAAACCTCAAGCTAAGTCATGAACCATCCTGCTCAGCTAAGATCCTAGGCTCTGGCCCATATGGTAGAATGGTATCCTGCAAGTATACCTGCAACTTATCCAGTCAGGAGCGGAGCTAGTATATCCAGAGAAATGAACATGTACATCATGGTATGAATCAAGAAAACAGGAATAATGTAAAGTACAGGAAATGAGAACAAGACATGAACTGAATAGGAATACTGAAAGTAAAACAGGAAAACATGGTAAGAGTCCTGAACATGAAATACAACCTGAATTATGAAATACAAACTGAACATGAAATACAGCCTGAACATGAAATACAACCATGAAATCCTGAAATACAAACTGAATCCTGACATGTGCAATATTTGAAATACATCTAGATTGTGATCGGCTTGGGTAGATGCAATGATAATGAAATGGTACGGCTTTGGCCCTAGGTGCACGGTGCGGGACCCAAGCTATTCACACGAGTAGTAACAGGGTTTGATCATATATCTATAGTATTTCCCCTCCCAGACACAATGATACAAGGAACATGAAACGAGACAATATCGTGATATATCGTGTCATCAAGAGATACAAGAATGAATATGAAGACATGAGAAATGGACAAATCAGAGGAGTATACTTGCCTTGCTCAGGGTGATCGAGGGTAGGTAGTAAAGCTGTATGTCCACCTGTTATAATGGGTACAATTTGGTTAAGTTCTAAACATTGATTTTTCTAACTAACTATATCCTAGCCAAATGACTGTTATTGACTACTACCAATACTGATTCGTACTAGTTACAAACCCCAACCATAGATCATCGACCAATAAATAATTAAAAAAACTCAGAAGTAAGGTTGTATTGAACTAACCAACACTCAAAGGAAAGAAGTATAGCCTCAGTTGACTCTATTATAACCCATACTAGGTAACCCTATATGCATTGCACTCTTGTAGATTCTAAGATAGTCCAACTTGATATCAGAAGATGTGCCCAGATTGCAAGGTACCATTGGTATCAATTGACATATCAAACACCAGGTATCACCATATCATGGTACCCAAGCCAAGCTTGCAGTAAAGAACCTACTCAAAAGCTTGCTATAAAAGAAACTATTCCTCATAATTTCAATGAGTGCAAAATTGCTATCAGTTGAATTGAAACTTTCCATAGCATTCAAGTATACCCATCCTAATTACAAAAAACATTACTGAACCAACAGAACTCCAACATTGGATCCACTATCAACAAGGTTATCTACACTGAGAATTTAAAAATACACTAGATCAACACCACAATTAAAATACAAAATATCCCTCGACTGTCACCAATAAAAATTGGACAGAACATTAATCGACTGCTGGACAGGGCGTCTCCGTATCCTGACTCCATGTCGATACAGTGGAAAAATGGACACAGCTAAAGCTGACATGGTCTAACGGCCACGAACCGACACCCGGGCGAAAACACCTGGACACGAGTGCACCGGACGGGTTCAAAGACTTCCTTCAACACCAGAACTTCTACAAGAATTAACCCATGCTATCCAGCTACCATTTTATTATTAGAACTCAGCAGATGCCTCCTCCCACAACTCACATAGCCTCTGGATCAAACACAATTTATACAAACTTAAAAGTATAAAACTAACATATGAACCACCATACAGTCCACAAAATTTATAAGTGATCTACAGTATAAAGCAATTGGGTTTGAAAGGCTTCACCGGCTACATAGATTCAAAAGAACTATTGTTTCAACCCTTCCCGCCTATAGCACAACTCTAACCAGGCTCCTACTGGTCATGAATAATCTGCATCATAATTCTCCATAGCATCCACTTCATTCCCAGCTCTTCACACACACAGTGGATATGAACCGAACACGAATGAGATTGGACACGAATGAATTGTCAAACACAACTCTGGACATGAACACACAGTCCCGATCCCAATCCTGCCCTATCTGATACCTCTATTAGAGTCAAACGAAGAATCAGACAATAGCACTAATGTTAGACAAATTACATAAATAGAAGAATTGGATCTGACACGATCCTACAGAGTTCGACACGCCTCCCTCAAGTCCAGCTATAGTTTGAGATCCCCTTGGTTATTTCGTCAAGCATGTTCCAGGTGTCAAAGGAAAACAGGATTTTAGAGGAGCTCAAATCTTTTTCTTAAGAATTTCAAGAAAAATCAAGAATCATCAGAGAACCAAGAATTTATAATACTTACCCTAAGTTTCGATCCTAAACCATTCGCTACGAAACTCGCCGTCGGGAATTTCGTCGACATGGCCTGCCGCTTCTACTCTTCGGTTGCCAGAGGAGAAGACTTGTAGAGACGAATCTCAATTGTCGTCGGAGCTCGTAGTCCAGTGATCCTCGGGATTGATTGCACGTCGTCGAAAGCTCAACGTGGAGAAGAGACCCCCGCCGTCGGGAACCATGGATGACTCGTCGTTGCCGCTGGAAAGATCGCCGGGGAGAAGGTTCACGGTGGCTGCTCGGTCGTCGTCGGAGAAATCAACGTGGAGGAAACCCTCACCGTCGCTGTCACCATCTTCTCGCCGAAGTCGGAGGATTAGGGCTGAGCTCAGAAAAATTTAGAGAAAAGGTTGAGCTCTCGAAAATTCAGAGATGAGGAGAGGAGAATATATTCTCTCCTGAATCATTTGTTTATAAGAAAAATGTGTACTTTGCACAAACCCCTCCATCTAAACTATTTGCAAAGTAGCCCCCCCAAATAAGTTTTATACAAAAAGGTCCCCCTCATTTTCACTAATTGCAAGATCTGATAAAATCAGTTGAAAAGTTGTTTAAAAATGAATGGGGACCACTAAGTTTGTTGTAACAACCTTTTAAAATTTTAAAATATATATATAAGCTCCCAAATTCTTTCCCTCCAAAAGTATTCACATAATATATTTATAGGAAAAGAATTAAGTATTATTAAATTATTAAATTCTACTGAAATAGAAAAAGTGGAGTTACAAGCACGCTATGACATGATTTGTCGCTAAACTATAATTCTCATTCCATATTCCCTAAGTCATTAGCTACAGTTTACGTATTCGATCATGAGGTCGTCTAGCTTAACTATTATTATGCCCCAATCTCACACAAGTCTGATTATCCACGGTGGACATGAAATCATCATGCAACGTTCCCGCGTGATAATCATTCTCATCGGGGTGTAACTCTTGCTTTAAGTCTAAACTAATTCATTCTCAATACGCAGATTTAATTTACTCAATCCACAAGTTTACTTAATCCTCAATCACAAGTCCGAACAATCCTTGAATTCACCTTCGCATCAAACCACAAGTCAAAGCTTACAAATTGCTATGCCCTGATTTTCTAAGTTTGATCATTCCCGCAACATGAATTACCATGTCAACACTCACACGGAACGAGCACCCCAAATCCGAAGTGACGCATGTGCAAGGCTGTTGTTGCACTCGCACAAGATAAGAACGTCGACATTATGGCTATCGTTGAAGCAATCAAGATACTTTCCTTTGATCCAAACCTTCCTTTCAATCAAAACCCCAAGCATAGCATCCATCAAAAGAATAACATTTTATATGACGTCATTTCTCGACTCAGAATACCCCCGAGTTATCGCATATCGATCTTTGATACGACTCAATACCATCGATGATATGCGTAACCTGACGATCTTCATTTGCAATGAATTTCAAGTCATGCGACTAATGCTATTGTCCAAACTGGATAATCTCCTTAATATTCAAGATCAAATTCGATTCGTTATCCCCAAACTATTTCCACGATCAATTTATTCAAACCCATAATCACATATGTTCATCCGTCTATATCTAAAGTCATCAAGCAAAATCTTTTCTCAACTCATATCCTTCTATGCTAACTCAAATCATCGAGCAACATCTATCCCAAACTCTTAGAGTCACCTTAGTAACTTTTAAAATTAAACTTTTTCATGCACGCTAACTCTGAATCATGCTAACTTTTCATACATGGTTCATATCGATTCCTCGACCAAGCCATCCGTTCATACACCTTAACTTTTCTTAATCCAATTTACCTAATCAATCATTTTCATATTTTACACTTGCGCAATCCAAATCTTGTTCGCATCATTTCTAGTTCGTTCAAACCAACTTATCAAACTTCAAGACTACAACTTACTCACTGATACTCAATTTAAGGCTTTGCATACCACGATGCTTGCTGATAGACTCATTGGCACCCCGCATCTTCAATCGATCTATATCCCCGAGGCTATCCTATACACCACTTAGGGATGATGTCATTCGATCAATCCTCAAAACAAGTTTTGAATCATAACTGATTACTTCAAATTTTTGTTCAAGCTATTCCTCAAATCTAATCACGCTCATCTATTTCGTATCGACGATAGCATCGTTTGATGGCACCCCTATCGATAATTATCCTGCATTCTATTAATCAAGTCAAACTCATTCACATTTCAATAACGATTCAAATTCTACATACGACTTCTCTAAGGTCGATGCAATTTTCGTATATATGCCCAGTGTGACTTAGTCAATCGTGCTTTAGGAGAACCATCTTTAGTATTTATCAAAAACTATTCTCATACGATTTGCAAATTACATTGACTTATTGTATAGATATCTTACGGGACATTTGAGGGAGAGCGAACCAATAATATCAAATTACGGAGATAACATCAGAGTTTGCAGAAACAACATCCGAGTTAAAGAATTCAATCGAAAGTCGAAGGACGTAAAGCCGTGCTCTGATAATATTATGTCATTCCCCGGTCCCGTAGGACCGATCATCCTCGCTAAGACGTGATGTCGCGTGAGCCTAGATTATGCTCACGTAAGGCGAGTTCCATACCAGCCGATTACAGGCTAAGCGATGGGGTCGTCGCACAGAAGTCCCATGCAGAAACATTGAGTACGACTAGCAGAAAGTTGAAACAAACACAAGTCATGCAAACAACTTTTTATTGATATTGAAACAAAGATTACGTAGGTGGGGACGAGGACAATCTTACAATCACTGAAGCTCACTTTTCTCACAATACAAGTCACTCTACTTTCTTTCATCTCTTAATACAATTTGACGAGCCAGCAGATGCTTCAGGTAGGCGATGTCCATACATTATGTCCCATATAAGTCCAGACTCCATACGGCCGTACACCTCAAAACGCCAAGGAACTCCATGCCTCGATGCATCCAAGCGAGCTCTGTGCCAACGAGCTTCTACCCATTCCTACACATCAGTACTCAACTTTACTGGTGGAGTGAGCTCCTCGTCCACCCATACAAAACCAATACATTTATTTACTTTGTGCAACATAATCACTTATGATTTTCTTTCTATTCTTGCCTTAGGTTCGATTTTAGGACATTCTCGGCCTATTTTGTGTCTCTAGACCATTCTCATGCTTGCAATGTCAACTTACCAAGTCGTGCTTGCCTTTCGGCCCATACTCAGAGACGCAACTACACGATAGTACCCAATTTCCATGTAACCGTGTTACACATTCATTGTGCTAACATAGTGATTGTATCATAAACTCTATTTATGTGTCCATATTGAGGCCGTGTCTCGCAACTCAGTGTGACTTAACCATATTGTCGACCCTTGCTACTTTATTCATCAACTGATTCGGTCAAAGATTTGTGAACTAAGTATCACACAACCAACTTTGTCTTATGACGCTTCCTGACTTAAACTCGAAATGACTCAAATCCAACTTATGCAACTCTATGCCAACAACTTAATACTCGATGCCACATCTTATGCCGAAGTACGGTATCTTCGTTACAGCCAAATCTTAGGCCCAAACATGGTGTTCTAATCGTGCACGCATTCAACTCGACTCTTTGATACCGTACACACAATACTTGACTCAATCCAAAGGTATGCATGCGGATCACCGCTAATATGCCAACTCATCTATATAAAATAGTCACTATCATAACAAGCTATTCTGGACACATTAGCTTTGCTATTCGGAGCCCTTTCAAAGCAAGTAGCGAGGCCCGCTAAAAGTCCCTGAATAACCTGAGCGGTATCCTATCTTGACTAAAACCCGTATTTCCTCCTAGGCCAAAATGGTCCCGTAGCCCCAGATTGCCGCTCGAGGAAACTTTTTCTTGTCGGCAAGTTGTTCATGACCATGTAAGACTCGACTTGAACTAACGTCTTACACAGTCATTCCTCTTCTAGTGTTACCATCTTTTCAGGACCATATTCAAGACTTTTAATATTTGAGATCGCCTCGAGGACCCATGGTCGTGAGTATTCTTCGATGTTGTCTTATCATTTTACTCAACTCAAGCACAACTATTTGATAGCCCTTTTTTCAAACTCCATTTGAATCAACCTTGGCTTGTGCCTTAAAATACTAAGTCCGTGACATCGTGCCTTAAACCAACTTGTGTTTTATACGACACTATCGCCCAAGTCATACTTTATATGATGGGCCTTGAGATCGTAGGACTATGTGGTTATGATAACCGTAGAAATTACGAGACAATACTTGCCATGACTTCGATAGCTTAGTATAACTTTGCCTAATTAATCGTGTAACAACTTAACGAGCAAAGGCTGCATCAAGCCTTGCATCATGGAAATGTGCCATGCACGCGTTCGACTTGAACAACCAAGTCCTTTGGGTGCCTATACTTATGCCACAAGCCGCATGATACAGGTTAAACCGTACGGCGAGCTAAGGCTATGCCAAGCCTTGGACGATGGGGTCTTGTATGCTTTATTAAGCATTTATGCGGGTGACGCCTATGACTTAGGCTAATTTATAGCTTTGTGGCGAAGACCAACTTTTCTTCTTTCAAGCCACGGGACGAAGGACCGAGTGCCATTTTGAAAGCCATCGTACAACATTTCTAGGTCGACCGTGGGACCTTTCCATATTCTAACTCAATCGACCTGATTTGGGATTATTGCCTTAGCAATGTGGATTTATCTCTTTTATTATCAAGCTTACTTGTGCCGTTGAAAACTTTTGTTTTATTAGTGCTAAGGCCAAGTTGAGGGGAGTTCACCGAAGCCACCCACCTGAGCGAGGAGTCGCCTCGACCGAGCGGGACTTCGAGCAAGCTGTTGCATGGCTAAGTCCAAACGCCATTAGCATTTTGATTCCTCCGATTGACTGAGCGAGATGGGGCACTACAACTGTTTTCGCCTTCTATTGTCCCTCTATCGCCGACAGCCCCCCTCCTATCATCCCTCGTCGATAGCCTCCCTTCTTCTATGGCTTAAAATCCTAACCCTAACTCTTTTCCCTTTCTACCTAGCCGCCGTCCACTCTTCTCCTAAACCCTAACCTAGTTTCTAAAAAAATCGTTGGGATTCTCAGAAGTTAAATATGTGTTTGTTTGTTGGAACCTCTGGCTCTCAATGATCAATTCAAAAATTTAACAAAGAGCAAACGTATCATTTGTTTTACATGAATCTTTGTTTCTTTCCTTGATCTTCATACTAGGATCTCACAGCGGTTAACATGGGTTATCTCTCTGTCCTGACTTATGATCCACACTCTCTGCTTCCTATGCGTACGTGCCGATTTTGGCTCCGTGTTAAGCGCATTGGCATAGTTATTGTAATTATCTAGTTGGAAAGATGAAAGTCGACAGTCGATTCAGGAATGCTAAAAGATGATAGATTCTATAACAAATAGAAGTGCCACCGATATTAGTGTTAGCAACATACTAGGGGGACCAACATGCACTAGCACAACGATTTCCTCTATTCGACTTGTCGATCGACGATTGGAAGGACCAGAGGACTACTCGACATAGAGAAAGAAGGTCGAGAAGACGCTTCACGAAATGTGGTTGTCCAAATATCTGACTGACAATCCTCCAGCAGAAGATGATCCTATATTTGAGCAATGGGAGACAAATAATAGTCTACTGTTTACACAGTTGATGAATTCAATGGAACCATCGGTAGAAGACATGGTTCAGAATACGGACTCTGTGAAGGAGTTATGGGAGGTACTGGCAGTGGCGTTTGATGGAAAATATAGTTTGTCTTGTATCTATGACTCGATCGTTGGTGTATACCGAGCAAATCAGGGAGACAAATCTCATAAGGACCATTTTGGGCCTTTAAGGCTATGTCTGATGAGATCGACCGCGTATTACCACTTACGTCGGATATTAATGAAGCAAGGGTTCAACATGAGCAGCTTCATGTCATGGATTATCTTGTCTCTCTCCACCCTGATGTGGACGCCACTCGCCCTCAAATTATTGCTGGATCTGAAGTTTCGTCCCTGTTGGAAGCTCACTATCGTGTCGTTAGGGCAACAAAAGTAGTTGAGACAACTCTGGGTGATACTCCTGCTGATCGCTCTGCTCTTAGTGCAGCTCGTATAGGATTCCGTTGTGGCCAAAATGCTGGTCAAGATAGGGGATGTGGCAATGACGGTCTTGATGGGGGAAGGCCATGCACTTACATTAACTGTGGTCAGCTTGGCCATTTCTACTGGCAATGCACTAAATCACTTATTACTAATATTACAACTGATGCTCCTAATGATGGTGTCCGATCTGTTCAGATGACTTCAGACTCATATACAGAGTTTCTTGATTTCCAAGCGCAACGTCCTGATGAAGCTTCCACGTCTGTATCTATAGTCGGATACTTAGCAGCGTGCATAGTAAAAACCAAGTAGTAGGTAATCGACTCTGGTATGTCCTCTCACATGACTGGTGATGCAGTTATGATACATGATTATGTACTTGTCCGTCATATTTCTAGCATTACTATTGCGAATAGAGGTTCCCTGACAGTTCGATGACATGAAAGTGCCAGTCTTTCTTCCGGCTGTCACTCAATTCTATATTACTTACACCTGGGAACCTGTTCAGTTTAATTTCTATTAGTCAAATTACTCGTGAACTGCATTGCTCAGTAACCTTTTTACCTGATGGTTGTGTTTTTTAGGACCTGAAAACTGGAAAGACTATCGGTAAGGGACATGTGGCTGTAGGCTTGTACCTGTTTGACGCACCTTCTTCTGTTGTCTGTGCCGAGAAACTCGATCCTTTCGAGTTACATTGTTAGTTAGGCCATCCATCAACCTAAGCTCTCCAAAAAATGTACCCTTCTTTAGATATCCCTACTTATTTTTATTGTGAGCCATGTATTTTAACTAAGCATCACCGGGTTCCCTATCCGGTTAGTCCAAAAAAAATTACTTTTGCTCCATTCGTGTTGGTGCATTCTGATGTATAGGGACCTTGTCCTATTGAATCAGTAATGGGTTTTAAGCACTTTGTTACTTTTGTTGATGATTACTCACGTGTCACTTTTATTTATGTGATGAAAAATTGTTTTGAATTGTTTAAAATTTGGTGCAATTTTTTTGCCAAAATAAAAACACAATTTGGTATTCCAATCAAAAAATTTTGGAGTGACAATGGCCGTGAGTATTTATCTCGTGATCTCGATAGTCATTTGTCCCACAATGGCATCATGCACTAAATTTCTTGTGCATACACACCACTACAAAATGGTAAGGTCGAGCGCAAGAATCGCCATCTCTTGGAAACAACACGTGCTCTTATGTTTCAAGCACGTACTTCCAAAAAAATTTGGTCGGATGCGGTTATTACTTTCAATAGTAGCACTCCCTTCTTTCGGCTTTTTTCCGGATGAGAGCCATTTCCTCTGCCTCTCAGAATCTTTGGCTGCTTATGCTATGTTCCGGATACCCGACCAACTCTTTCTAAATTAGATCCTAAGAAAATACAATGTATTTTTCTTGGATATCCTAAAGGTCAGAAAGGGTATCGGTGTTATTCCCTTTTCTTTAAGAGATATTTTTTCACTCGGAATATTACCTTTGTAGAAACCGAATTTTCTTTACTTCCACAATTAACGGGTCCGGCACCCCTAGTATATCCAAAAGAAAATTTTTTGTTATTTCCTGATCAAACATAACAACCCCCATACGAGTGCCCTCCCTCACCGAGCAAGTTTTCCAGGCCGATGGTCCGAATACACCGATTTAGTTAGTGTCGGCATCGCCCATAGAATCATCCTCCTCCAGTTCCACCAGCAACTCCGGCTCCAATGAGTTTCCTCCACCTATTCCACCAGCATCTCTACCGGTTCTGCCACTCCAGTGGTTCTACCTCCAAAACGTCCTCGTCGTGCCTGTCGTGATAATCCCTAGTATATTGACATCTACAAAGGACTTACCAGTCCCACTCAGTCTTCGATGGCTACTATTGATGTTATTTAGATTCCTAAAACCGCTGAGAAGGGTCTCAGACATCCTGGTTGGTGTGCTGCTATGAACGAGGAGATAAAGTTCTCAGAGAAAACTACACTTGGGAATTGGTCGATTTATCCACTGGTAAACAGGCAGTAGGTTACAAATGTGTATTCAAAATCAAGGTAAAACCAGATGGCACCAGATGGCTCTCTTGATCGCCTAAAGGCTCATTTGGTGGCCAAAGGATACTCTCAAACCTATGGTGAGGATTACTTCGAGAACTTCTCTCCTATTGTTAAAATAATGTCTGTTCATGTCCTCATGGCCTTGGTCGTTCGTTATGACAGGCCGTTGCTTCAACTGGATATCAAGAATGCGTTCCTCCACGGGGATCTTGATGAAGAGGTATATGTGATGCAACCTCCCGGGTTCGTTGCAAGGGAGGGTAAAGTGTGTCATTTGAGGAAGGCCCTCTATGGTCTGAAATAATTACCCCGTGCGTAGTTTGGTCGATTTACACATGTGGTTACTCAGTTTGGATTGTGTCAATCAAAGAAGGATCATTCCGTAATCTACTGACAGACATAAGATGGAAAGATTACTTGGTGTTTTATGTTAATGACATTGTAATCACAGGAGATGACAATCAGGATATTGAAAGCCTCAAGAAGTTTCTGGAAGAACAATTTATAATCAAGGATGTGGGATCATTGAACTATTTCTTGGGTATTGAGGTCATACGGAGTAAGCGGGACATTGTAATATCCCAGAGAAAGTATGTACTGGACATACTAAATGATGCAGACATGATGCAAGCCAAGAGAGCAACCTCACCTATGGATCTAGGGGCAAAGTTACCTCCAGACGAAGGGGCTCTGATGACCAACCCAGAACAGTATCGTCGAGTAGTTGGAAAACTCAACTACTTGGCAGTCATGACTCGTTTGGACATTTCATTCGCAGTAAGTATTGTAAGTAGATTTATGGCTTCTCCAAGAGTTCCATACTGGTAGGCAGTTCTCAGAATCCTACGTTATCTCGTCAAGAATCCAGGAAAAGAAATTCAGATGGAGAATAATGGACACACTCATATTAAGTATTTTACTGATGTTGACTGGGGAACGCCTGACAGATAGATGATCTACATCTGGCTACTCAGTACTTATTGGCAGAAATCTAGTGTCATAGAAGAGTAGGAAATAAAGTATGATAGCACGCTCAAGCTCAGAAGAAGAATATCGAGCTATTGTTTATGGCACATCAGAGGTATTATAAATGAAGCATCTCTTACAAGAACTGGAAGAAGACGCAGGATCTCAAGCAGCATATCAATGGTGTGATAATCAATCAGCTATTCATATTGCTACCAACCCAGTATTTCATGAATGGACGAAGCATATTGAATTTATATCCAATTTGTTCGTGATGAGTATATAAAGGGGGTGATAAAATTTCAACATGTGAGGATCAGCGACAAGATAGCTGATAAATAATATAATATTACGACACAGTGCGAGCCATAAATTCTTCTTTTTTGTATTCTAATATGGCATGCGTTATTAGGGCCGTTAAATGTTATCAATTACGGCCTGCATTTATACTAGCCATAAAAGTGTAGGGTTCTTACAGCATTTCACGAATCGTGACCTACACTGGCAGGCTGTAAAATAAATAGGCTTTCACAGCCTACAAAATTCATGCCATAAATTACATCCCGCCTAATTATTTGCTCTCCAAAAATTGTGCCAACTCTTTTCACATAAAATCGCTAAAGAGAAAAATTCTCTCCTCAATTTTGATTCACCAAATCCAAAAAACAAAAACGTAAGTATCCAAAGAGACATCCAAAACGAAAAAAAAACTCCCTCCAAGAAAACTTAGCTGCGTGGAGCAACAAAGGTCGGCTTCAAATTTTTGAAGCTCCTCTCCAGCTCGTGTCCAAAATCCTCCTCCTCTCGAAGTTGAAATCAAAATCAAATTTCTTCAGGTGAGTTTTATCTTTGATTAATTTCATGAATCTAGGGTTTAGATGGATTTTAATTCCACTACATATTTGGGTATGTTTGGGGTTTTTACTAAGGCCATAAATCTAGGGTTTCGTTGATTCCTCTATGAATTTTTGAGATTTAGGGCTGGTACACATTCAAAGAGCTTTATCCTTAATCAATTTTATTGATTTAGGGTTTTGGCGAGTTTTGGGGATTCACCAACTCTACTAAAATTTCGATAGAGTTTGTGGACTCAGTAATATTGCGAAGATAGAGTTTTGATTAATTTTCCTCTGAAAAGATTAACATAATGCTTGATACATATTCAATGAGCTTTAGGTTACTATTTCTGTACAGTTTCGTAACGCTAGTGATTTGGTGTATCTTAGGTTAACTAACTTTAGTAGGATTTGGTGGAGATTGTGAATTCAGTGAAGTCACGACTCTAGGGTTCTGATGAATCTCTCTTAATTGATTATCTTTAGCATTGATTTTAAATGTTACTTTCTTCTTTACTTGGTATTAATCTAAAATTGTTGTCTTACGTCCATAATTTTACAGTATTGTTATTGAAAGACAATCATCCATTATGGCTAAAGAATGAAGTCATATGCCAAGGTAAATTTCGAAATACTACACTATACAAATTTTAATATCCGATACATATTTAGTTTCTAACTAGTGAAAACTTGGTTTATTTTTATTTAATTTAGACCATCACAAGCATATCGGAGGGAGAACGGCTAAAATCGATACGTATCTGCTATATCGTATCGGTATTAGCCTGACCCATGCTACAAATTATGCTTTCTGAAAATTATGTGTTCACAATGTTGTTACATTTGGTTTTGCACAAATTAGTTGAGATATTATAGGACCATTAGTTAATGTGTGCCTGTTTGTTTCAGATTCCCAATCATGTTGCTATCAAAACTGCTCTTGAACTGAAGAAGCTCCTTATCGACAACAGCCTCCTTGATTTGTATGTGTACTCATTTTCTCTAAGCTTTTATATACTGTATAATCCAGTAGCTGCATGTCAAACTTCTTGCTTGAAGTTGAAATTTGTAATGAGCTTACAACTATTCTTTACCATAGTTGCCACTAATTAACAATATTGTTACACTATTAACTATTAAGTGAATCATATCTTACTAAGGACACTTGTTGAATAAATGTTTGAAAGTTTATAAGTATCGTAAGTAACATATGATATATGATCGCTGAGTACTTTTGAAGTTGATGATGCCAACTGTATAATAGTGGCAACGAAACCAGGTAGTTTCTTCTACTTATTTCGGAGCTTAGAGAATCAAATTTGTAATGTGATGGTTATTGGTTCTGATAGTATTTCATATATCAATTATATTTCAAGGATGATAATCTTTTCTTTCTTCTTTCCAATGTACTAATTGATGGAATGGATCTTGAATCCAAAGTTGAAGAGGGTAGCATATTGTCAAATGATGACTTACGTCATAATCTGATTGAAAGATGAAAATGAGAAGGATTATACTTATGCTTGGTATTTTGATAAATTTCTTCAAATAGGAATGCAACCCAAACCTGAAAAGTAAATAGGAAATGCAAACAATGATCTTAAACTCTCGGAATAAATAGTTCATATTGAGTATGTCCTTGTAGAAGTGACTGAATATTCACTTACAGTCGGGGGTGGACGTTCAATTTTTTTCCAGGGGAGGTAAATTGCATTAACTTTTAAGAATTTTAAATACATAAAAAAAGTCTACTGGTACTCAAAATTGCACTAGAAAAACTACTTTAAGAACTCCTTTGAGATTGTTTCAAGATTGCGACAAGGACAAGCTTGTCCTTGTGATGCCTACTTTTAAGAATCTTGAGCTTGTCCTTGTGGTGCTAGTTTTAAGAATCTTAAGCTTGTCGTTGCATGATGTTTCTCATTGATGTGAACTACTATTGTTTCTTTTCCTCGTTTTGTTAACAATTAACATCACTATATTTTGAGTCCTTTAGATTTTAAATGTCCTCTATTGGCCCTAAGTGGGGTCATCTCACTGTTGAGATAGCTCTACTAATGCGTTGACCAAGTTTGTGTGACTACTAGTCAATCTAATGCCAACCTTCCATGTGTTTGATTTTTCCTCCTATCTGCCACATATTTTATTTTTGTCTAGCCTCATCACTGCAAAATTAGTGTGATCGGCTGATAACATGTGTTACTGGGTCATCAACTGATATGATATTATCTTCTTTCGACCTCTTCAACTAATACAATATCGTAAGCACATGATGTATACGCTTGATGCAAGGCCACAGTTATATAGGATGGTTGGAAGACTCCTTTTTATGTGATGGATATATAGCTTCTTAGTTTTTAATATATTCTCATGCTAGTTAGAAGTTACTCATGTTCCATCATGCATGGGAATTAATGGTTCCTATTTAATAATATAAAATGAAGGAATTACTCTACAGATTGGATAATGAATCAGTCTTCCAAATAATTCAATCATAATATATATTAGTTTCAATTAAAACTAATATTTTAAAGCCATTTCCCTGTAATAGGGCATTTATATTTTGGGTGGGGTAATTGAGCTTCACAATAAGATGCATGGGTGGGCTTGAAGCCATTTCCCTTAGTTTCAAGTTCCATATTACATATTTTTGCTTTTTCTTTTATTCCTTCTTTTCTTGCTAAATATACATATGCAATTGAGTTTAAAATGAATATTTTTCTGTGGTTGAGTTGCTATTTGGATATATAGGAACTTCATAAGCACAACTGGGCAAGTATATTAAAAGTTTGGTTTGTGAGATAGTTACACGTTACATTTTATCTTATTAATATTTTCTAATTCCATGGAAAACACAAATGTCAGACACAAATGGTACCAAAAAAATTAATAGGGAGAAGTGTCATGCTCTCTATCAAAATACGAGGTAGCGAGAGACATAACGAAGGCCATCGACATATCTATGATAGAGATGGATACCCCCACTATACTGATTGAATCTTCTGTAGTCACAATCTCACCAATCTATCCATAAACAATAAATAACATATATTCAAAGATAAAATATAATCCAAACATAATATAAGAGGATCTATAAATGATGAAAATGAACATTAAATGATGATAACATCCAGAATGGAGCAGGGAGGTCTGGTTAAAGGGTGATTGCCTGAAAATAAGTACGTGCATCTAGAAAGAACGTGGACATGCTCTTAGCCAGAGATAGACTGGTTAAATTTGGTCCAGAAATAGACATCATATTTGTCTTTATGTAAAGCATCTCCTGAGAGTAGGAATCATCCGTTTTTCAATTGTACATACTAATCATCCGTTCCTCAATTGTACATACTCATCCTATATGTGGAATATATGTCTCCATTATCTTCTCTAGATAACTACTGTTGTACCAATTTATTTGCAGAAACATACAAATATGTTATTAGTGATTGCATATGACTGTTCTTTTATATTTCCTATATTATGAAACATAATCCTATTGCTATGACCAATCAAAAAATATTTAATGGTTCATTGTTTCTGGTTTATTGTTTCTGGTGTTCGTCATTTCATATATTGAAACATAATCCTATTGTATTATGAAACATAATCTGGTTCTTTCTTCTGCTTAAGAATTGCCTTTATATTTAATGGTTCATTATTTTTGGTGTTCGTCATTTCACATATGTTTGTATTGTATCATTTTGGATGCTCTGAGAGGGAGAGGCTTTAAGAAACATGACATGAATTTGTTATTATATGGATTTTGCATTCCTTGTAGTCACATTCTAAATATGCAAATTAGGAGCAGTCTAACTAGATTCTGGAGTGGATTGGGATAACTATAGCAAGTTGTTTTTGTCCTGCAAGTTACTTTTAGTATGCATTGAAATAGTCCATTCAAGTACTTCCAACCCTGTAAAATGAGTTCATTAATGTCGAGAAATCTATGCATATGTGTATCATTTTGTGTTCATGTCAATCTCAACCTACTGTACAATGTTATATCGATTAGTTAGACTAACCACCTTTGATGCGTTCATTGTCTATGGTAGTCTTGACATAAGAGTGCCTTTCCTGGCAGACCTGATAGGTGCAGATACTTCTATTCATTTCTAAGAGACGAGCTAATTAGTTTAAAAAAATGTTACATTCACCCATTGCGTGTATAGTTGTTGTAAACTACATCAAAACTGAATATCTACTCTGTTATATTTACATGCAACTTGGGTTATGATATAATTCCACTAATGAGGTATTTGTTTGAGAATAAATATAGTCCTTTCAAATTGTCTCATCGTCTGTAATTTAACTCCGGTGTACCTTTAGTAGTAAACCTTGATAACTGATAATAATCGAACAATCCCACCCCAAGGCATTCTCCTTCGAGAATTGTGTCCGCAGAATTTTCATGGGCGTGCCTTTTGTACTGGTTACTTGGTCAAGAAAGCAAATATTGTTTGTATAGTTCTCTGTTGCCTGAATATCATATTTCTTCGCTATGATGCTAATGATTTTATAATTGTAATGAACTTTTTTTGTTTAATCAAGTAAGCGGATTCTTTGTTGGATATTATAACGTCTCCCAATCTTTACCGTGTTAATATTATTTTTATTTTTATTTTTATTCAGGTAAAGCTTAAGGAATAGGGGAGGCATGCTTCTAGAAAGTAAGTTAATCTGAGCTTAAAGAATTTAAATCTTTGAAGGTCTTGAAGTGTCCAGTTTTAGTTAGAAAATGATTTTACTTTTGTAGCAAGACAAAGTGACTTTTGCTTTTGTATTAAGACACTAATTATTTATTTGGGCGTAAAGACTTTTGCATTGACTCTTGGAGTAAGAAAATGACTTGGTATTGGAAATCTAGTTTAAATAATTTTGCTTTGTGTTAAGATTCTAGCATGTTGTTTCATCTTATTAATGTTTATGGACTTAGTTCAACTTGTTGGAAGTAAATACTCTTAATAGATGTGAAATTAGTTTGATTTCTGTTAGAAATACGGTGAGAACTATATTACTGTCATATTTGATTTTGGTTGATTAATTTATATTTGTAGCTATTCAAATATGGATATTAAAAAAAACCATTATCATGGCACGCGTTGCGAGCCACAAAATGAAACTCATTAACCCTTTAACAGTCCTCATTTTGAGTCATAAACACACAACATTTACGACCTACGTTGCAGGGCCATTATACGAGATTGGATGTTGTCGTTTAAGTATTCATGGCTTGTTATATGTGCAATAAATTAAAGAAATTGAATACTTTAACGACCATCACTTCAAGTCGTAAAAGATTATTTTTTTGGCCTGCATTATGGGCCATAAATAAGATCCAAAGTTTTGCAGCAACTTCATTTACGGCGTGCATTTATCTACATTATGGCCTATTTTGTACGCCGTAAATACTCGTACCCTTTTACGGCTGGAGCTTCTACGGCATGACCTTGTGAGCCGTAAAATTAGTTTTATGGCACAAATTGCGGGCCGTAAAAGACCTTATTTGGTGTAGTATTTGGGTCCTTGGGTTCAATTTCTATGTAATAGTTAGGCATGATTGACATCTATGCTCCAGCTTGAGGGAGGGTGTTAAGTGTTATATTAGAGTTATTAGTTAATGGGCTTTAGTCCCACATTGCTTAGAATAATATGAGAGGGGCTAGCCTCTCCTATATATATGTAGTATCTCATCATTAATAAAATCATCCTAATATTTCCATCTCTATACTATTTTACTTAGTGTCATTATTGTTAGTATGCTGATTTTAGTTCATAGTTTGGCTTCCTTTATGGTACTTGAGTTGGGGTTCTTTCTCTTACCCAATCTTTTATGTATATTTTTTGAGGCATTTAGCCACCGAGCACGTATTTAGCTCGTATTTTGGACTTGACTTTTGGCCTACGGGTTTAAACATGATGGTATATTTTCTAGACTCAGCTAGAGCTGATCATGTATTACTTAGTCTTGCTAGTTCTTCATTTTGTATTACTAGCTTCATGATCATCTATATATTATAGTTTGGGATGCTTCACTATCTTATATTTATTATGATCATATTTTTGTGCTTTACTCCTTGCTTGTGATTGTGATATCTAGGATTATGTGACCTAGGATCGACTGTTGGTTTGTACTAGTAACCCCCATCTATACAGCTTATACGTTATTCCAAAGTACTGGAGTACTTTGTTATACGTAGCTGGCCTGGTCCGTCCATACTTGCCAGCATTCTGGTTTTGGAGCATGATATAGGCTTTAGTGGTGGCCCATGCAGGTCCAATTTATCAGATATGTGGGGGTTGTTGGTAGTTATCTCGGTCACAAATCTTCTCCATTGATATCCTTCGTATTATTCTTTATCTCTGTTCTTTTAATCTGATATCTGTAACTACCACTTTCCAACGTAAGGATATTTTGGTAATTTTTCAGGTTGATTATTTTTTTATATACATTATATTTATATTAATGGTTGTCTATAATTATATTAATGTCAGTTAGTGGCTAGCCAATTAGATTTTGCAAGTGTTAGTACTAATTATTGTTAGTCACGACCTTAGCAATTAGAATTAATTAAGTTTAGTTGTCATGAAAGAAATATTCCTTTTAGTTGTAGAGATTCCTTCCTATAGTTAATTAGATTCCATTCATGACAAATGGAGAGGGACAAATTTGACATTTTATCATGATCCAAATCCTACTATAAGAGCCATGTTTTCATTAGGGTTTGCTCATTTCATTTGTTCATTCATTAGCCTCCTTTTCCAAAAAACATTCTTTCCAAATTTCTCCAAATCTCTACCAAATCCTAATCAAATCCTTTCATTTCCAATCAACTACAATCTCCATGGAGGCATAGGAGTTTGGAATAACAACGTGGACATTAGAGGAGAGCTTTGTTAGGTGGAGTGTGTTCACCCTTGATTTTGTGTCTTTTTGAGGAGTTTCATTGGGAATCTATCTTCCAATAGGTATAAATTCTTATTCCCATCAATTTTATTGTTAATTTGTCATAATAAATCTATAGGGACCCATCCGTGGCTAAGGACCACCCTTAGGGAGAAGAACTAGGTACTAGAAGGCCCTATAGTAATAGTTATGTGAGTTTTGTGGCTAAAGTGGAAGAAATCCGAATTTGTGACCACTAAGTGTTTGATACGTGTCCCCTGTTGACCAAACTGGATCACAGTCAACCTAATCTTGATAATTAACAAGACGATATCTATTTTGATCTAACTTGACACATCAAGCTCCATCAAGCTCCAAAACAGACAATTACCACACATCAGGTCATGACGAACATCATCGACAATTGCGATGACATGCTGTTGTTTACTTGTTCTTCGAGTCTGTATTTTACTATTTATTGAGTCTAGGCTATTGTAAGTTGAGTCACACTATGTATCTCAACCCTAGACTTTACATCCAAGCTCCACAAACAAAAGTCCAAAAACCTGCCAAACCAAAAATAACCCATTGAACATTCTGTCCCCAAGGAGACAAAGTTCGGGCCAAACTCTGCCCCCTTAATTTTAGGACCTAATTTTTAGGGTTTGCTGGTTGCTAGTTGTGCAACGGCTAAATATTTAAATATTTGGGACAGAGTTCTGGCCGAACTCTGCCTATTTGGGCTAGTATATGTAGCCTTGATTTCTCTCATTTTGAACCATCCAATCTTCTCATATTCTCTTCTTCTATAGGCTGTACATTCAAGAGCTTATTCTTCTCATCTAACTAGACACAAAACTTCATAAGCCCCTAAGGTGCTCAGTACGTGTCAGCTAGAAGTTTGTGTGCAAGAGTTTCAAAAGAAGTCACTTGGACAATTCTAAGTCTCGCCATCTGCGAATCTGTAAGGAGTTGGCGTGCTCTTCTGAGCAAAGGCACGTAGTTGTACGCTATTTCACAAATAGTGGATTTCAATCCTGAGCTAGAGTTCTCAGGCCTGGACTAGTCCTCCACGAGGAAAACCATATTAAAAACTGCTGTGTCTGCGTATGCTTCTCTGATCTCTATTTATATTCCACACTTATACTCTGATTATTATTTCTGTTGGGTGGACTTGAATAGAATTATTTTTAATTGGGTTTTATTAACACATACTCTATTCACCCCCCTTTAGAGTTGCCTAAACATACTTCAATTGGTATCAGAGCTCTGTTCTCTTATATCGGATTAACCTCCTAAGAGCTGATCCATAGAAACCACACAAACTACCTTTTCCAACTATGGTGAGGGACAGTCCACAAATAGGCTACCCCTATTTGACGGAACTAACTACACCTATTGGAAAACTAGGATGAGTTTTTATCTTAAGTCTCTAGACTTTGATCTGTGGACCATTATCACAGATGGTTACAAAAAGCCTGCCAGAATAGCTGTCGAGGGGACTCTTGTTGAAAAACCCTACCACAAATATTCTGACCAGAAAAAGAAACAAGCAAGTCTAGACGCTAGGGCTATTAATGCTCTCTTTTGTGCAATAGACATGACTGAATTCAACATGTCTCTTTATGCTCCACCTCACACGAAGTGGAGGCTTCTGGAGGTGACTCATAAAGGAACCACACAGGTTAAAGAATCAAAGATCATCCGTCTGACACAAGAATATGAGGCATTCAAAATGAAGCCAAATAAGACAATTACTCAGATGTTCACCAGATTCCTCGACATCGTCAACCCTCTATCTTCCCTTAGCAAAGTATATTCCAACCATGAGAAGATACGCAAAGTGCTAAAAGGATTGTCGAAGATCTAGAACCCCAAGGTCACGGCAATTATCGAAGGAAATGATCTTACGGCTATGTCACTAGAAACTCTGATGGACAAGCTGATGACGCATGAGCTCGACCTCAAAGATTTTGAATAAACGGTTCCAAAAGAAAAATAAAATGCCTTAAAAGCTCATCGCCGAAGAACCATCACAGAGGAAACAGATGACGACAATTTCGAAGGTAACAATCAAGCACTCATGGTTCAAAATTTCAAGAAGTTCCTACGCTTCAACCGAAGGAAGAAGGAACAAAAAAATGATGAGGAAGAACCCACCTGCTTCGGATGCAAGAAGACGGGACACGTCAGTAAAGATTGTCATGTAACAAAGAAATAATGCAGATACGAAAAGCCGTACAAGAAGCCAACCTCAAGAAAATATGCCAATACTAGCATCTGGCATGAAAGCGAGGCCAGTGATTCAGACGAAGAAGAGGACTCTTCGCAAGACATGGCAATCGTCTGCCTAATGGCAACTTCAGATAAGGTAAATGATTCTTTTGACGACTTTTCTTTTGATGAACTAGGTGATGCCTTTAGTGATCTACTTGAAGACCACAAAAAAGTTGTTGACAAATATAAACATGCTAAGGATAAAATCACTGCTCATGAAGCCGAGATACATAGACTTTCATGCTTATTAGAAAATATTAGAAACACTACATCCACAGAAAACACTGAGGAGGTATCTAAGCTTATGTTAAGTTTACACAATGTCTAATCTCTTATTGAGAAGCAAACACATGATATCATTGCTTTAAATAAAGAACTTGCTGAAGAGAAAAATAAGTACAAGATTGCTACTGGTAGAATAAATAGTCTTACTGCTAAATGTGATGAGTTGCATGCTGCCTCTAAGAAATTAGAGATTAGACTGGGTAAGCAGGTTATTCAACCTCAAACTCAGTCTCATAATAACAACACTTACACGAAACACCAGACGACTCAACATAAGAGAGCACGTCATTACAAGAACACTCATCCACATACCACACAAAAACATGCCATTATATACACATACTCCTATGCAGCACGTAAAAGACACACATGTAGTTATAATAATCCTACTGCTACACGTAATTATTATCATCATCCTATTACTACACATTGTTATCATCATCCTACACCCACATATAGACATCACTATCATCCTGCACCCAACACCAATATGCATGCTTCATGTACTTACTGTGGTTTACATGGACACGTATGTAATGCCCTCGTCCCAAAATACGTAGGACCAAGTACGTAGACATGCCAATTGCATACATACGAAGCATACTCCAATATATGAAAACCTCGTATGTACACATAAGCTGTAAAATGCAGTAACCATGAAACTAATCTCATCCACAAATAAATATATTAAAATCAACTTATAAATGTCATTTGTACAAAACGTTGGATGGAGACAAATCCACTGCCAATAAAAAGATAGAAATACATAGCAATGATGGAAGAGTCGAGCAAAGCGAAAGACGATCAGAAAGCTAGCATCACGAAGGTAGATTGTAAACTATGTCCTTGGCTAAAGCACCTGCAAAAATCACCAACACACCTGGAGAGATCTCCGGGTTCTCAGAGGACTAGCAAGACACATAATATACATGCCTACTTTAACAGTTTTAACATGCAAAGAAGGATAGCAAATTGTTCAAGAAATAAAGACTGCAGAGTAGTACAAGAATAAAATATAAGAAAATGGCATACCGTCGAGAATCGTGCTGATAAACATGGATAAGAATAAATCGGAGTAAACCGCAACTCAGTAGGAACTCACGGTCCTATAGATCACAGCTCAGTGGGGGCTCACAACCTATAGTAAGTCTCTATCGCAGCTCAATGGGGGCTCACAACAGAGAGTAGTCAAGTACAGTCATCGTTTATCACAAGGTCCTCGCCTAAAACTATGAGTCAAGTCAAGTCAAGATGTCAACAAGTCATGTCCATCTCAATTATGTCAAAGGGATACGACAGAGGCTAAGCAATACTATCACTAGACATGAACACGATAGAAAAATATAGCTAGTAACATGAGAAAAGAAAGAGTAATAATCTACGTGCACGTAAAACTAGAAAGTACCTATGGTATAAAACATGAGAGAAATATGTTCCAAGTGAGACATAAAAGAATAGCAGTATAGAAAAGCATGTAAGTACTGTAAAGTTTGGCAAGGTGTACTTGCCTTGTAGGACGCCTGGTATGCTGCAATAATCAAGGTTGCACGAAATTTGTCTTTGGTATTACAAATACGCGAGGCGACCTCCGGTGATGGCACAAATTGTTCCATCGGGTCCAGAAGAATCAATTTAGTTAGGGACCATATAAAGAAGTCTAGAATTGGCGAAAGAATAGGAATAATTGGTTTAGTCATGGGCTAGAGGAAAAATCGAAAGAAGTGGAGAATAATATATATGTGATTTTTAGGAGAATATTTATAATATTAAAAATATATTTTATTAGTAAAAATAGTTTCTAGGTAAATACATGAAAAATATAAGAATCGCATTTTAGGGAAAAACTTAAGCTTGTCAAAGTAGGCAAAATATATATATTGAAAAACTAGAAAAATCACTTTAGGCCAAAACATAAAAATTTGTCAAATATATATAATTCATTATAGGAAAGATATCATGGATTTGAAAAAGTTTATTTGCAAACTATTAATTTATCAGTTAGAATTCTTTAATAAGCCTAAAAAATATTTTAGTGTAAAACTATTATTTATCTATTTTTAACAAAGATATAAATACTTACAATTACTCATTTAGCTATAATTTGTTTCATACAAAAATACTTACAAATCTTGTATATTAATAAAATAATGTGATTTGTAAATAATGAGATCTATTTTCAGAAATAAAAGTGATAACAGTAATAATAATAACAACAACAACAATAATAATAATAATAATAATAATGATAAAACAACAACAGATAAAAAAGAAAAAAAGAAAAAAAAAGAAAAAAAACAACAACACAAAAAAACCATTTAATAAACATAATAATAACAACTGCTACTCCCAAAACAGGTGAGAGAGAGTGAGAAGGAAAGGAGAAAAGGAAGAGGGATCGGGGTTGTCGGCCGACAGGTGCTGTCGGGCGCCGGCTGGAGAGAGGCGAAGAGAGGAGGAGCGAAGACGTCGCTCGTCGCGACTGGGCGAGGTACGACGACGTCGCTTTACAACGAGTGCTCGACCAGAACGAGGGGGGTAGCAGATCTGGAGGAGACGCCAAAGAGCTGGCGGTGGGGATGCAGCGCAAGGAGGCAAAGAACCACCGATTTGGGGCTGTGGCAGGTCGAAGTAGGCGGCCATGTACGGGACGGAGACGGGTGGTGCTCGTTCTGCGGAGAGGTACAGAGTATTCGGCGGAGGTCGTGGCACTTTGGCAGGCGAGTCTAGGGTTTTTGTCTTATTCTCTTTTGGGATGGTGGTGGCGGATGCAGCTGTCGCGGTGGTGGTGTTGGTGGCCGCCGAAGATGGTACGGCCAGGGGTGACGGCAAGGGTCGGGTTTGATTATGTCGGTGTGTCGGGCTTCGTTTGGGAGTTTTGGTGATGCTGGCTATGATGGTAGGTGATCGACAGAAAGTGGTGGTAGTTGCAGGTGGTCTCTGTGGTAGTCGGGGCGGCTCGGGGTGGTAGAGGTGGTAGTTTGGTTTTGGGTCTGATCGAGAGAGGAGGAGGCGAGCAAGACTGGCGATGATGTGGGCCGGGTTGTCCGAGGGGTGGTCGTGGGTGAGGTCTGGTGGAAAAGATGGAGTCAAGCCGAGCGATGGTTGATGGAGGCAGTGGTATCAATGGAGTTTGATGGTGGCGATGGCCTTGGTCGGAAGAAGGGTTCTCGTCGGGGTGACGGTGGACATGATTTAGAATAGGATTAGGGGTAGGAATTTGTGATGTATCGTATAAGAGTTGTCGAAACGGAAGATCAGTAATGTATATGTAAAATATTATATTGGAATGCCACCCAGGGTCGGACACGAGGCCGTCACGGCTGACACGAGGAAGCAGACACCGACACGATGCACTCACTTGTGGTGGAAAAATATTTGTGATGAATAATTGTGGAGGAAAACAATATGGAGGCTTCTCCTATATATAGGGGGTGGAAACTCCTTGCGGGATAAGGATTAGAAAAAATTAAAACCCCCTTTATATAATCTTACTTTTAATTTAAATTATTTTAAAACCGATTCAATCCAAATCCAAATCTCAATCCAACTCAATTAAATCTAGTTAATTTCAAATCCAAATTAAATATGGATGATTCCAATCTTTAAATTAAACTTATTTAAATTAAATCTATAAAATCTAATCAAAGTTTAAATTACCATAATAAGTTCAAAATATCTCTTCTAACAATAATAATAATAAATAATTTTAAAAATCGAAAAATATATGAATAAAAATTTGTACATCCATGCAAATAGGATATTTACTTAAAATATAGTTTTCTCAATTAATATTTATATTTGAACAAGAAATAAAATAATCTTTTATAAAAGTAAAAGATTAAGTTTTTGTCAAATATCGTAAAATGTTCTTTTGATATGAAAATATTTGTTTATACTATTTATTGAAACAACATATTTACTCTATATTCATAAGAAAAACAATAATAAAATAGTTCGTATATGAATGAACAAATATCTCGTATTTACGTCTTTACGCATTCGCACTCGAGGTACGATACCAAAATAAAAATCAATACCAAAATAAATTAAGAAAAAAATATTATGAAAATTTAAGGGTTTTACATCCTACCCAACTTACAAGAATTTCATCCTCGAAATTAAGAATAATAGGGGGTTCGAGAAGGTACAAATGTATATCGATCAAATCACGTTGTTCAACACAAACATGCATTAGAAAATCGTGATCTCGATAACTATGGAAAAAAAATCACGAATTTAATTTAGCGAGTTACTGATGGTCGCGATAATGAATCTAGGGTCAAGGAAAAGGACGAGTAATTCGAGATGGGGTTATAGTTCCATTGGTTGGTCGGTGGCTAACTATCTTGACAATAGATGGTGGGGGCAACTATGGGGATATCAAGTACGAGCGTTTTGTCATTCCAAAATAAGTGAAAGATAAAGACTATTAAGAGTTTGAAGAAGCTATTATCGAATACGAATACGTCGTCCAAAGACGACATGAATAGTTTGAAAGAGAATTGCCAAGACAGTCGTGGATGAGACTCTAGAGGCCAAGTTTAACTATGTCTCCATCTATGTTAGAACGATATGTAAAAAGCGAACCAAAGTACACTCGGTTGATCAGACCATTATGCACCAGTTCTGATTAGACAATTTGTTAGTGAGCGCACGCTCAATAACATAAGTCATGAACAAATTCGATAGATGGATAAGCTTGCAAAACTAGTTTATAGTAGCAACATTAGTCAAGATGGTAAAACATAGGCACGTGGGATTAAGATTGAAATGAAGTAGAGTATGGTCAAAGTCGTTAAAAATCTAGGTTATGTCCTATGACGGTACCTATACAGTTGTCCTACCGTCTACTTGTCTAAGACTTGGTTAAGGTCATAAGGAAGGTTAGGTCATAAGGCATTCTATCCAACTTACAAGAGTTAAACTAGTAGGATGATGGAACAATGGGTCATGTCCACCTAGTATGGGTTACCTTATTAATCTCTATCAATCATGATAGAAGGGCACGAAATACGATAGAAGGGATCAAGCAAGATGCAACTCGAGAAGTCAAGCGAGAAGGCGGTCAAGTATGTGGATGAGATCTTAGACTCTAATCCTATACGCAGGCTTGCTTGGTATGATAAAGTAACCAAACAATTTATCTTGACCTGCATGGGCCACAACAAAAATATGTAACGTCCAGTGCCAAAATACGTAGGACCAAGTATGTAGATATGCCAGCTGCATACATACGAAGTGTAACACCCAGTTTTCTGAAACAGGAATATTTTTGTCATTTTACATTTTTGAATATTTTTGAAATTTATTTTATTATTTATGATATTATTTTGGGGTTGAAATTTATTTTATTATTTATGATATTGTTTTGGGGTTATTTGAGTCGGGTTCGAATTTTAACTCAATCCGACTTGAAACGGAGGCCCGGGGTGTAGTTTGACTCTAGTAGGACCCACACACTAGTTAGGCATGGCCCACATGATATTAATTTTAGTCCATATGATAGAAATATTTTAGTTAGAGGTTAGACTAATTATTATGGATAAGGTTAGTGTGATTAGAGACTTTAGAATGACTAATTTAGTCCCAACCAATTAGCCCTTTCCTAATACTCATAGAATAGGTTAGTGGGGGCATTTTGGACCTTACCATAATAGGACAAATAGCCCCATATGGCCAGCCACTTTGGAAGAGGATATGCTCAAGTTCATTTCATTATTCTCATACACACTCTCTCTCTTGTTCTTCCCCAAATTCCTAGAGAGCAATCTCTAGCAATTTTTCCACCAAATCCTTCCATTTCGCCACCAAATCTTCTTCTTTCCTTCTCCATTCTAGCCAAGGAGGAAGCTACCCAAGTTTGGGAGGATTCGGAGCTCATTCGTGTCCTTTTGGAATCTCTACGTGTCGTTGTCGCTCCAGGAAGGTTTTTCTTCGATTCGATCTACCGGGAGGTATAAATCCCTTCTCCTTTTCATTCCCTCATGCATATAGGTCTATTTTGAACCCATAGGAATGACCCCCATGGTTGTATCTCCATTTGTGTTCATTTCGTGTCCATTTGGAAGTCATAGGAGTGTCCTTTGTGTTGTGGTTGTGTCCATGTAGGAAAATCCCAAACTACCCAAATCCGTCATGTATGAATGAATTATTACATGTTTAATCTCATATTTTTGTTATGTATGAATGAATTATTACATGTTTAATCTCATATTTTTGTATTGGAGATGTGTTCTATAGTGTCTCATAAATATATATTAGTGTAGAGAGTGAGTTCTTGATATATTATGTTATATACTTGTGTTCTTTTGTCTCAAACTACCCAAATCCGTCATGATTTTTATCCACGTTTTTAATTTCAGCCCTAACTTAGAAATATCATAATTTCTAGTTCAAAGTTCGGTTTAATCTATCGTTTTTTGTAAAAGAAGCGTATTGAAGTTAGCTTTCCAAAAACATGTATTAATATGCCTAATTCTTTCTGTAACTTTCTGGAGAATTATTTGAGTGTCAGCTGTACGAAAGACAAACGTGTTCTCGGTGTTTTTGCGATTCCGGGAGTTTTCGGAAACGAAAACGCGATCCGTTTGAAGTTTCAGAAAGCTAACACATAGATCTATAACATACTTTAATTCTAGATTTTAATTCATGTTGAGATGGTACAGTATTGATTATTAGTAGGAGTTACTATTCGGCATATGCATTTTGTTCACCCTTGTGTGTAATATAATGTTCTATTTAATTTTAACCCATATTAATGTATATATATTATGTAATTAAATAAAGAGTACAAGCATGAGTAAATGGTTAAATAAATAATGTATGAGGTGTAAGTATCCTATCTAATGTAAGCATGTATAAGTATGGCTTGTAATGAATATGTAGGTTCCATAGTATGTAATGTATGGTACATATAGTAGTGCAAGAGAATAAATGAATGATGAATGAATGCAAGCATGAATGTAATGTAATAATAGATGTATTGTATGAAATATACAAGTTAATGAGATGTAATATTCTATGTTAACACAAATCCTATATTACCTTATGTACCCTTACACTATATTGACACTATCACACTTGACACTTTGTTCACTTACACTTTGACACTCTTTGATATGTATACACTATGTATGCCTATTTAACCCTCACTTGTACCTTTGCCATGTTCACCTACACACACATAGCCTCTTAAATAAGTATTTTTGAATATAGTTAACTTAGCTATGTATGTATATTATATATATGTTAGCATATTGAGTTGTAATATATAAGTTTATATAACCATTTGAAATGCCATGATTATAGACCTAATGTTGAATACCAATATATGCATGTGTATATATGTGCAGACATATATAGCTTAAAGTAATAGATTATCCAGTGTATATCCAATGTGAATTTTTGCCTATTTGAGTATTGAATAATTGCATGCTATATAGAGTTGGGTGTATGTTGGCTTGTATAGCCTTGTATTGATGTGTGCTTGCTAGGATAGTCTTGGTTAGGCCTTGTAAGACTTGCTGGGTTAGGACATGACCTAGTTTGACCTAGTTTGACTAGTGCAGTTGACCAGAGTTGACCAAGGATTGACTTTGGCCTAGTTTGACCTAGATTCATGTAGAATGCATTGTAGTGCTTTATTTTACCATTTTGGACTTGTTGTGACTTGTGCTGTTCTAAATAGGAGCCAGACACCTCTCCTCGGACAGTACATTTCCTTTGGACATTCAGATAGCAGGCGAGTACATTCTCTGATAGTTCTCTCATTTATTTGTCAATTACTGTACTTCAGCTCTAGTTAGCTGTATGTGATTCTCTGTTACAAACACGTATTTTATTTCTGAATCCATGTATGCGATACACATACTTACTCATCTTACCTCTATTATACGAATTACCATACGAATCACTATTCGAATCACCCTATTCGTATCTTCATACGTTGGTTGGACTTGTATTCGTCTTATGTGTTGGATTGTGGATTCATTTGTATTAGACTGGGCGAGAAAATACTGATTAGACATGTAGACATATCCCCCTATTCGAATCACCCCTCTGTGAATAATATTCGAACGATAGCCATCCCACACTTCGCGAGTGTGTGGTGTGCCGTATTACCTACAGCCGTTTACATGTCGAACTCGGTATTTTAAAACACACTTGGAGAATTTATTCGAATCATTGTTTGACTACTATTCGAATCATTATTCGCATCACCTTATTCGAATCACTATTCGCATCACCTTATTCGAATCACCTTATTAGAACAATAATTAGAATCACATTCGACTCATCTTGTATTAGACTCACACTAGGATTACACTTGACTCATATTATATCATCTGGACTTATATCATGTTACTCTACTTCAGCTTGATTATATTTTACAGTCTTCATTGCTATGATTCTCCTCTTGTTTAGTTACCTTACTTTCATTGTACCTTAACTGCTTCTCTACATCACTACCTGTATAAAACTGCCATATTCATCAATATAACTGTCTATAACTGCTTTATAGTTCTCTGTCATTTACTTAGGATTTCTTGATGAATTGTACTCGTTCCCGTTTTGACTGGACCTATTGATAAATTTTACAGATAGCTTAGAGGTTATTGCTAGCCTAGAGGAGACACAGTAGAGGTCGGAGTAGATAGCTAGAGTTTCTCCTTTATTTTCAGTTGTCTTGAGTTGTATTATGGATTACTATATTTGAGCTTTGAGATGTATTTCTGGGTTTGTGTATCTTAGAAACTTAGACTTCTATCTGCTGTATCTCTTTTGGATTTCATGTTTTGTCTATTTTCTATTATGCTCTACCTTAGATGTGATTGAGTTTACATTCTGCTATGTCACCCCCATTTGGGGAGTATAAACTGTTTAGCCTTATACTGTTAGATACATGAGACCTAGGACAACGTTCTACCGCCGACACTGCGGCGTAGGCTGGACATACCCACTTCTCGTGCCCTTATTCTAGGGTGCGGGTCGTGACACGTTTTTAGTGGTGGCCCATGCAGGTCGAGTTTGTGTAGTGGTATTCGAACTAGAGTACCACTAAAGCCTGCAGTAGAATTAGGATATATTTTTGAAGGTACTCAATCACAGTTAAGATTTCTTGAGAGATTCCTGGGACGACCCTTGAGAATCTTATTTTAACTTCGATTTGAAAAACTCTTCTTCCCTTGATTTGATTTATCTTTACTTTCTGTTGTTGAACTTGATTTTGATGATGATTGTGGAGTTTTGAATCTTGATGTTAGCTGTTGCATCCGAGTTTGTATTTATATGATTTGATAGATTATTGTTCAGTTTTGAATCTTGATGTTCGTTGATAAATTTGATTTTTGGGTATCCATTGTTGATTTAATTTAATTTTTTCAAGATGAAATCATATGGACTAGGTCATCTAAGTTATGGAATCTAGTCTTCTACAGTCACATTAGACAGCATGGTGAGGACATATAGTCTGACTTTGGATATATTTCTCGGATGTGGGAATTTAAGGTTTTCGCAGCCAAGCTAGCGGCATCGCGAAAATGTTAAATACCATGATTCTAGAGGTATGTGCATAAGTCAAGGACTCTGTGATTATCGTAGCCTTACTTACTAGTATGACGAGGATTTAGAGTACCATGATTTTGGATAGACGCATATGATTATCAAATTGTACCTTAAATATTTTCGAACATATTTTTGCTACTTTTGTTTCAGCCATTCAAAAAAAGAATTATTGTTGTTTTGTTTTGTTTTGTTTCTCATTGTTTACTTAGGAGTAGCTTGTGTAACTTCTTACCATAAAATTCTTCTTAATACAATGAATCGATGATTTTGCTAGACTTTATCTTGGATTTGATAATTTAGCTCTGGGTTTCAAAATGGTTCTTTTTAAACAGATAAGCAAAATGAATTTTATTGTTATTTCCTTCTTGCTATTATTCTTGTATTAAATAATAATAATAATACGGTCTTGATTACGTCAATCACCTGCTTGCAATCTTGGTAGGAATCTAATTGTTGGTCTTGATGTAGAATTTGATTTTTATATTGGGACATGAGAATATATATATAGTGGACACAGACTCTTTGCCTGACACGTATGCATGCTACACTTTGATTTCCAACCTATCTAAATACATATTAATATGTTGTTGATGTTTAAATTTTCAAAACTCCAATATTTCTGATACAGTACAGTAACAGAGACTGGTTCTCTGCATTTCCAGTTAAAATTTATAATTCAAATATAAATTTCATGTTATTAGTTATGTTCACATCACTGCACATGTATGTTATACATAGGGTTTCAATTCAAAAAAAATTGGTTGAGTTTTGTGTTTGAATTTGTCAAATCTAAGACTGTGTGCATATTAACCCTTAGTACTGGATTCCAAATGTTTAGTTCAATTGCTGTTTTATTTTTATAAAAAAATGTAATATTTTGGAGCTATGTACATTGTTGTATGTAGGGATATAATGTTAGGTTTATACTCTTACATGTTAGGTTGTAATAAACATTGGGTTGGTTAATATTATACTGGTTTAAATGTTAGCTCATTTTCAGATTTTGTATATAAATGCTGAACTAAAACTGGAGTTAACCTTTCAATACTAAGCTATAACCCTGTACAAGGACACACACACACCCTAACTTAGTATACACTGCCATGTAAACATAATCCTTCCTCTCTATGTTATGTTCATATATCTATATAAATATATATAGAGTTTATGCATACATGTTATAATGTATATAGATACATAACTAAATCTCTACCTCTTTATATATATATATATATGGTTAGCCATGCATGTTATAAGTAAATAGGTTGTGTATTGTAGATTGTTTAACCAATATGCCATGAGTAGTGTAACTTGATAGCTATTGTTTTGAAACCCAAATCCTCCTATACACTTTCATGTATATTTCACATACACACATGCCTACTATCTAACCATATGAACATGTCCACATATACCCATGCACACACAAACCACATAACCTTTAGAACTTACAATTTAGTCTTAACAGGATTAAGAGAATTCTATATATTGTGATTGGATTTCTATGCAACTGACTTTCATTCTTTAACTTTTGATTTTGATTTTTTTTTTGTACCCCTTTATAGATAATTGGTAGTTATCTTTATTTATTTTTGATAAGTAACAGTTTCATATAGAATGGTAGACTGTCTTACAGTTTTGATGATTGTTATTTCTGTATCTTTTCTAGTTTAGCACCCTAGATTGCTTGTGTGTTTTGATATCCTATGACCGTTTTGGCTAGCATGACTAGTATACCTAGATAAGACTTCACTACCACCATATGCCATGACCCTGTATGTCATCCTTTTAAATCATATGATTTGTTTAAGTTATGGGACTTCGATTGTGGTGGTTTGACCTAGAGGGAGTATGAATATTTTAATTTCGAGGACGAAATTTTTTTAAGGTGGATAGACTTGTAACACCTAGTTTTTTGAAACAGGGATATTTTTGTCATTTTATATTTTTGAATATTTTTGAAATTTATTTTATTATTTATGATATTATTTTGGGGTTGAAATTTATTTTATTATTTATAATATTATTTTGGGGTTATTTGAGTCGGGTTCGAATTTTAACTCAATCCGACTTGAAACGGGGACCCGGAGTGTAGTTTGACTCTAGTGGGACCCACACACTAGTTAGGCATGGCCCACATAATATTAATTTTAGTCCATATGATAGAAATATTTTAGTTAGAGGTTAGACTAATTATTATGGATAAGGTTAATGTGATTAGAGACTTTAGAATGACTAATTTAGCCCCAACCAATTAGTCCTTTCCTAATACTCATAGAATAGGTTAGTGGGGGCATTTTGGACCTTACCATAATAGGACAAATAGCCCCATATGGCCAGCCACTTTGGGAGAGGATAGGCTCAAGTTCATTTCATTATTCTCATCCACACTCTCTCTCTTGTTCTTCCCTAAATTCCTAGAGAGCAATCCCTAGCAATTTCTCCACCAAATCCTTCCATTTCGCCACCAAATCTTCTTCTTTCCTTCTCCATTCTAGCCAAGGAGGAAGCTACCCAAGTTTGGAAGGATTCGGAGCTCGTTCGTGTCCTTCTTGAATCTCTACGTGTCGGTGTCGCTCCGGGAAGGCTTTTCTTCGATTCGATCTACCGGGAGGTATAAATCCCTTCTCTTTTTCATTCCCTCATGCATATAGACCTATTTTGAACCCATAGGAATGACCCCCATGGTTGTATCTCCATTTTTGTCCATTTCGTGTCCATTTGGAAGTCATAGGAGTGTCCTTTGTGTTGTGGTTGTGTCCATGTGGGAAAATCCCAAATTTGGACACACTATGTGTTGTTGTTATGTATGAATGAATTATTACATGTTTAATCTCATATTTTTGTATTAGAGATGTGTTCTATAGTGTCTCATATATATATATTAGTGTAGAGAGTGAGTTTATGATATATTATGTTATATGCTTGTGTTCTTTTGTCTCAAACTACCCAAATCCGTCATGATTTTTATCCACGTTTTTAATTTCAGCCCTAACTTAGAAATGTCATAACTTCTAGCTCAAAGCTCGATTTAATCTTCTATTTTTTTTAAAGAAGCGTATTGAAGTTAGCTTTCCAAAAACATATATAAATAGGCCTAATTCTTTCTGTAACTTTCTGGAGAATTATTTGAGTGTCAGCTGTACGAAAGACAAACGCGTTCTCGGTGTTTTTACGATTTCGGGAGTTTCCGGAAACGAAAACGCGATCCGTTTGAAGTTTCGGAAAGCTAACACATAGATCTATAACATACTTTAATCCTAGATTTTAGTTCATGCTGAGATAGTACAGTATTGATTATTAGTAGGAGTTACTATTCGGCATATGCATTTTGTGTACCCTTGTGTGTAATATAATGTTCTATTTGATTTTAACCCATGTTAATGTATATACATTATGTAATTAAATAGAGAATGCAAACATGAGTAAATGGTTAAATAAATGATGTATGAGGTGTAAGTATCCTATCTAATGTAAGCATGTATAAGTATGGCTTGTAATAAATATGTAGGTTCCATAGTATGTAATGTATGGTGCATATAGTAGTGCAAGAGAATAAATGAATGATGAATGAATGCAAGCATGAATGTAATGTAATAATAGATGTAATGTATGCAATATACAAGTTAATGAGATGTAATATTCTATGTTAACACAAATCCTATATTACCTCATGTACCCCTTACACTATGTTGACACTATCACACTTGACACTTTGTTCACTTACACTTTGACACTCTTTGATATGTATACACTATGTATGCCCATTTAACCCTCACTTGCCCCTTTGCCATGTTCACCTACACACACATAGCCTCTTAAATAAGTATTTATGAATATAGTTAACTTAGCTAAGTATGTATATTATATATATGTTAGCATATTGAGTTGTAATATATAAGTTTATATAACCATTTAAAATGCCATGATTATAGACCTAATGTTGAATACCAATATATGCATGTGTATATATGTATAGACATATATAGCTTAAAGTAATAGATTACCTAGTGTATATCCAATGTGAATTCTTGCCTATTTGAGTATTGAATAATTGCATGCTATATAGAGTTGGGTGTATGTTGGCCTGTATAGCCTTGTATTGATGTGTGCTTGCTAGGATAGTCTTGGTTAGGCCTAGTAAGACTTGCTGTGTTAGGACGTGACCTAGTTTGACTAGTGCAGTTGACCAGAGTTGACCAAGGGTTGACTTTGGCCTAGTTTGACCTAGATTCATGTAGAATGCATTGTAGTGCTTTATTTTACCATTTTGGACTTGTTGTGACTTGTGCTGTTCTAAATAGGAGACAGACACCTCTCCTCGGACAGTATATTTCCTTTGGACATTCAGATAGCAGGCGAGTACATTCTCTGATAGTTCTCTCATTTATTTGTCAATTACTGTACTTCAGTTCTAGTTAGCTGTATGTGATTCTCTGTTACAAACACGTATTTTTATTTCTGAATCCATATATGCAACACACATACTTACTTGTCTTACCTCTATTATTCGAATCATCATACGAATCACCATACGAATTACCATACGAATCACTATTCGAATCACCCTATTCGTATCTTCATACGTTGGTTGGACTTGTATTCGTCTTATGTGTTGGATTGTGGATTCATTTGTATTAGACTGGGCGGGGAAATACTGATTAGACATGTAGATATATCCCCATATTCGAATCATCCCTCTGTGAATAATATTCGAACGATAGCCATCCTACACTTCGCGAGTGTGCGGTGTACCGTATTACCTACAGCCGTTTACATGTCGAACTCGGTATTTTAAAACACACTTGGAGAATTTATTCGAATCATTGTTTGACTACTATTCGAATCACTATTCGTATCACCTTATTCGAATCACTATTTGCATTACCTTATTCGAATCACCTTATTAGAACAATGATTAGAATCACATTCGACTCATCTTGTATTAGACTCACACTGGGATTACATTTGACTCATATTATATCATCTGGACTTATATTATGTTACTCTAGTTCAGCTAGATTATATTTTACAGTCTTCATTGCTTTGCTTCTCCTCGTGTTTAGTTACCTTACTTTCATTGTACCTTAACTGCTTCTCTACATCACTACCTGTATAAAACTGCCATATTCATCAATATAACTGTCTATAACTGCTTTATAGTTCTCTGTCATTTACTTGGGATTTCTTGATGAATTGTACTCATTTCCGTCCTGACTGGACCTGTTGATAAATTTTACAGATAGCTTGGAGGTTATTGCTAGCCTAGAGGAGACACAGTAGAGGTCGGAGTATATAGCTAGAGTTTCTCCTTTATTTTTAGTTGTCTTGAGTTGTATTATGGATTACTGTATTTGAACTTTGAGATGTATTTCTGGATTTGTGTATCTTAGACACTTAGACTTCTATCTGCTGTATCTCTTTTGGATTTCATGTTTTGTCTATTTTCCATTATGCACTACCTTAGATGTGATTGAGTTTACATTCTGCTATGTCACCCCCATTCGTGGAGTATAAACTGTTTAGCCTTATACTGTTAGATGCATGAGACCTAGGACAGCGTTCTACCGCCGATACTGCGGCGTAGGCTGGACGTACCCACTTCTCGTGCCCTTATTCTAGGGTGCGGGTCGTGACACGAAGCATACTCCAATATATAAAAACTTCGTATGTATACATAAGCTGTAAAATACAGTAACCATAAAACTAATCTCATCCATAAATAAATATATATTTAAATCAACTTATAAATGTCATTTGTACAAAACGTTGGGCGGAGACAAATCCACTGCCAACAAAAAGAGAGAAATACATAGCAACGATGGAAGAGTCGAGCGAAGCGAAAGACGATCCGAAAGCTAGCATCGTAAAGGTAGATTGTAAACTATGTCCTTTGCTAAAGCACCTGCGAAAATCACCAACACACCTGGAGAGATCACCAGGTCCTCAGAGGACTAGCAAGAAACATTATATACATTCCTACTTTAACAGTTTTAACATGCAAGGAAGGATAGGAAATAGTTTAAGAAATAAAGACTGCAAAGTAGTACAAGAATAAATTATAAGGAAATGGCATGCCGTCGAAAATCGTGCTGATAAATATGACTAAGAATATATCGGAGTAAACCGTAGCTCGGTGGAGCTCACGACCTATAGTAAGTCTCTATCGCAGCTCAGTGGGGGCTCACAACAGAGAGTAGTCAAGTACAGTCATCGTCTATCACAAGGTCCTCGCCTAGAACTACGAGTCAAGTCAACATGTCAACAAGTCAAGCCCATCTCAATTATGTCAAAGGGACACGACAGAGGCTAAGAAATATTATCACTAGACATGAATACAATAAAAAAATATGGCTAGTAACATGAGAAAAGAAAGAGTAATAATCTACATGCATGTAAAACTAGAAAGTATCCTTGATAGAAACATGAGAGAAATATGTACCAAGTGAGACATATAAGAATAGCAGTATAGAAAAGCATGTAAGTACTGTAAAGTTTGGCAAGGTGTACTTGCCTCGTAGGACGCCTGGTGTGCTACGATAATCAAGGTTGCATGAAATCTGTCTTTGGTATTACAAATACGCGAGGCGACCTCCGGTGATGGCACAGACTGTTCTATTAGGTCCAGAAGAATCAATTTAGCTAGGGACGATATAAAGAAGTCTAGAATTGACGAAAGAATAGGAATAATGGGTTCAGCCATGGGCTACAAAAAAAATCGAAAGAAGTGGAGAATAAAATATATGTGATTTTTAGGAAGAATATTTATAATATTAAAAATATATTTTATTAGTAAAATATTTTCTAGGTAAATACATGAAAAATATAAGAATCGCTTTTTAGGCAAAAACTTAAGCTTGTCAAAGTAGGCAAAATATATATGTTGAAAAACTAGAAAAATCACTCTAGGCTAAAACATAAAAATTTGTCAAATATATATAATTCATTATAGGAAAGATATCATGGATTAGTAAAAAATTATTTACAAACTATTAATTTATCAGTTAAAATTCTTTAATAAGCCTAGAAAATATTTTAGTGTAAAACTATTATTTATGTATTTTTAACAAAGATATAAATACTTACAATTACTCATTTAGCTATAATTTGTTCTATACAAAAATACTTACAAATCTTGTATATTAATAAAATAATGTGAATTGTAAATAATGAGATCTATTTCCAGAAATAAAAGTGATAATAATAATAATAATAATAATAATAATAAAAATAATAATGATAAAACAAAAACAGATAAAAAGAAAAAAAAAGAAAAAGAAAAAAGAAAACAACAACACAAAAAAACATTTAATAAACATAATAATAACAACTGCTACTCCCAAAACATGTGAGAGAGAGAGTGAGAAGGAAAGGGGAAAAGGAAGAGGGATCGGGGTTGTCGGCCGGCGGCGCTGTCGGGCGTCGGCTGGAGAGAGGTGAAGAGAGGAGGAGCGAAGACATCGCTCGTCGCGGCTGGGCGAGGTAAGGAGGCGTCGTTTTGCCATGGGTGCTCGGCCAGAACGAGGGGGTAGCAGATCTGGAGGAGACACCAAAGAGCTGGCGGTGGGGATGCAGTGTAAGGAGGCAAAGAACCACCTATTTGGGGCTGTGGCAGGTCGAAAGTAGGAGGCCACGTACGGGACGGCGACGGGCGGCGCTCGTTCCACGAAGAGGTACAAATTATTCGGCGGAGGTCGTGGCACTTTGGCAGGCGATTTTAGGGTTTTCGTCTTGTTCACTTTTGGGATGGTGGTGGCGGATGCAACTGCCGCAGCGGTGGTGTTGGTGGCTGCCGAAGATGGTACGACCAGGGGTGACGGCAAGGGTCAGTTTGATTATGTTGGTGTGTCGGGCTTCGTTTGGAAGTTTTGGTGATGCTGGCTATGATGGTAGGTGATCGGCAAAAAGTGGTGGTGGTAGCAGGTGGTCTCTGTGGTAGTCGGGCAGATCAGGGTGGCAGAGGTGGCGGTTTGGTTTTGGGTCTGATCGAGAGAGGAGGAGGCGAGCAGGACTGGCGATGATGTGGGCCGGGTTATCCGAGGGGTGGTCGTGGGTGAGGTCTGGTGGTAAAGATGGAGTCAAGCCGAGCGGTGGTTGATGGAGGCGATGGTATCGATGGAGTTTGATGGTGGCGATGGCCTTGGTCGGAAGACGGGTTCTCGTCGGGGTGACGGTGGACAAGATTTAGAATAGGATTAGGGGTAGGAATTTGTGATGTATCATGTCGGAGTTGTCGACACAGAAGAGAAATAATTTATATGTAAAATATTATATTGGAATGCCATCCGGGGTTGGACCCGCGGCCGTCACGGTTGACACGAGGAAGCGGACAACGACACGATGCACTCTCTTGTGGTGGAAAAATATTTGTGATGAATAATTGTGGAGGAAAACAATATGGAGGCTTCCCCTATATATAGGGGGTGGAAACTCCAAGCGGGATAAGGATTAGGAAAAACTAAAAACCCCTTTAGATAATCTTACTTTTAATTTAAATTATTTTAAAACAGATTTAATCCAAATCGAAATCCAACTCAATTAAATCTAGATAATTTCAAATCCAAATTAAATATAGATGATTCCCATCTTTAAATTAAACTTATTTAAATTAAATCAATAAAATCTAATCAAAGTTTAAATTACCACAAAAAGTTCAAAATATCGTTTCTAAAAATAATAATAATAAATAATTTTGAAAATCCAAAAATATATGAATAAAAATTTGTACATCCATGCAAATAAGATAGTTACATAAAATATAGTTTTCTAAATTAATATCTATATTTGGACAAGAAATGAAATAATCTTTTATAAAAGTAAAAGATAAAGTTTTTGACAAATATCGTGAAATATTCTTTCGATTTAAAATTATTTGTTTATACTATGTATTGAAACAACATATTTATTCTATATTCATAAGAAAAACAATAATAAAATATTTTGTATATGAATGAACAAATATCTCGTATTTACGTCTTTATGCATTTGCACTCGAGGTACGATACCAAAATAAAAATCAATACCAAAATAAATTAATAAAAAAATATTGTGAAAATTTAGGGGTTTTACAACATTTCACCACGATGTAGAATTAGAAAACTAGTGGATATTAATCTATATGCATGGGTACCGAAGACTAACTTTCAGTACCCACAAGAATTTGGGTACCAAAGGTCACATCTACTCATGGTGTAGGTGGACCTTCCTTCTCAAACTAGAAGCAAATAGATTCTCGATAGTGGGTGCTCGCGACATATGACTGTGGATGCTAATCTATTCGTAACTCTATCGATAAAAAAGAAGGATATGTATCCTTCGACAACAATATGGAAGGATGTATCATAGGTAACGGTACAATTGGTTATCCTCCTTCTTCCGTTATTAAGGATGTCTATTTAGTGACCGAGTTAAAGCATAACCTGCTCAACATAATCATCTTGCTGATCACGGATATGATATTAACTTCGATATAACTAAATACTTTATCTATGATAGATCATCTGGAGACATCGCGTTCGAAGGGATAAGGGAAGAAAACATATATATTTTCTATCTATCTAGAGATACTAATAGTACAGGTAGATGCCTTTACGTCCACAAAGATAAAATACTATTATGGCATCAGCGTCTTGGTCTTGCTAACATGGACGCCATATCAAGACTATCTACCAAGAAGCTAGTAAGAGGATTGCCTGAAATCACATTAAAAAAGGACACAGTATATGCCGAAGGTGAAAAGATTAATGCTACCAAATCTTCTTTTAAATCCATAAACACTGTAAGTACTACTCGACCTTTGCAATTACTCCATATGGATTTATTTGGTCCTAGTAGAGTAGCCAGTCTTGGCGGAAAAATCTATGCTTTCGTAATTGTTGATGACTTTTCAAGATTCATTTGGGTTTTCTTTTTTGTAAATAAAGGTGATACTATTTCATTTTTCAAAGTTTTTGCTAAAAAGATCCAAAATGAAAATAGCTACATGATTACTCGTATCCGAAGTAATCATGGTAACGAATTCGAAAATCCCGATTTTGAAACGTTTTGTGATTTAAATGGCTTTAATCATGAGTTTTCTTGTCCTAGAACTCCTCAACAAGATGGTGTTGTAGAGCGAAAGAATAGGACTCTTGGCAATATGGCTAGAATCATACTGAATTAATTTTCTCTTCCAAAATATTTTTGGGCAGAAGCTGTCAACACATCGTGCCATATTTTGAATAGAGTTTTGATTCGACCAATTTTGAAAAAAACACCCTATGAGCTTTGGTTTGGTAAAACTCCAAATGTTCTTACTTTCGAGTGTTTGGCCGTCGCTGTTTTATCCTGAATACCAAAGACTACTTAGGCAAGTTTGATGCCGAAGCTGACGAAGGTATTCTTCTTGGTTATGCTGCCAAGAGTAAGGGATATAGAGTGTTCAACAAACGCTCCATGATTGTTAAAGAGTCTACTAACGTAACTTTTGAAGAGGACAATAGTACAGCTATCATTCTCGATAATGATGAACCAGCAACCTTCACTCATGTGGATACACCACCCGAAACCAACTCTTTGGAGGACTTACCAAAGAAGTTTCAATTCAAACCTTCGCATCCAAAAAACTTGGTAATAGGTGAGGTATCGAAAGGGGTGACTACTCGATCTTCTTTGAGAGATTCTATTGCTAGCACTGCTTTTATTTCTCAAATTAAACCTAGAAATATTTTAGAAGCTTTTAACGATAAATTATGGATATCTGCAATGCAAGAAGAACTCAACCAATTTGGAAATCAGGTTTGGGAACTTGTTCCTGGACTTGCTGATCATTCAATCATTGGTACCAAATGGATTTTTCGCAACAAAGTTAATAAGGACGGTTCAGCCACTCGCAACAAGGCTCGTTCATAGCTCAATGATACAACCAAGAGGAGGGTATCGACTACGATGAGACGTCTGCTCCTATTGTAAGACTTGAATCTATTCGGATGCTTTGTGCCTTTGCAAATTTTTAAAACTTTAAACTTTTTCAAATGGATGTGAAAAGTGCTTTTCTAAATGGTTTTATTAAAGAAGAGGTTTTTGTCAAGAAACCCCTGGTTTTGAAAATCACAAAATTTTCGACCATGTTTTTAAACTCAAGAAAGCTCTTTACGGTCTCAAACAAGCTCCTCGAGCTTTGTATGAATGCCTTAGTACTTTCTTACTTGATAAAGGTTTTTCAAAAGGAAAAATTGACACTACACTTTTCATAAAAATCCTTTGATGACACTGTTTTGTTAGTACAAATCTATGTAAATGATATCATATTTGGGTCTACTAATGAGGGTCTATGCAAAGATTTTGTCGAGTGTATGCAGAACGAGTTTGAGATGAGCATGATGGGGGAGCTCAACTACTTTCTTGGACTGCAAATCAAACAATACTCGCAAGGCGTCTTCATCAGTCAGTCAAAGTATACAAAGGACATGCTAAAAAAGTTCGAGCATGATAACATCAAACCTATCAGCACTCCTATGGCTACTACAACAAAGCTGGAACATTATGAAAGTGGCAAACCGTCGATCAACGTAAGTATCGAGGTATGATTGGTAGTTGTAGGAGCGTAAAAAATACTTCATAGACCAAGTCAAAGAAATAGAGCTTTACGCTCAAAACAGGCTATTCTACGCAGGCTATCCTACGCATGCTACTTTACGCGAGATGTTTTTACGCAAGCTACTTTACGCCAGGGACAGGCTGTCAGATCATGCATTTAATACAAGTAATAATGAATCTGACATAATAATTTGCTGACAGCGTATAATACAGAATTCGAAAAGATTTGATTTACACAGAAACTAATATTGTCGTTTAGTGTGTAGACTAGGTTACTTTATGCTCAAAAGATGACTTCTTTTACGCATGAATACTATATGAGCTTTTTATGCTCAAAGTTGACGTGTGCGTAAAGTTTATTTGGGCTACCTTTTACGCTCAAGGCTGTTTTATCAGCCACTTTACGCAAGAAGTCTATTTTTTGGGTTATTTTATGCCTAGTCTACTACTTTACGCTGGAAGTGTATTTTGGGTCATTTTTACGCCCGATTGTTTCTGGCTATATGAGAACGTGGTTTGCTTATGTGGCTTTTACGCCACACTTATCGAGGGACGTGTGTACGTGCCCTCCTTATTTTGTTGAAGTACTGGGACACGTGTCATCCCACGTAAAGTTCATCGATGACAGTTGCTAGCATAAAACTCTAATTTGGATGCTTTTTACGCAAGATGTGTTTTAGTCTATAAATAGACTGATTTTTATAATCAGTAAAAATCAAAGAGAGACAGGAGAGAATACATCAGAGACTTTGATTTTCCAGAGCTTTCTTCTTCAACCTTTCTTCCAGAACAGAGTGAAGCAAAGCAGGAAAGCATTCGACCTCGCCATCAGTGCCCAAGTGCGTCGATACCTTTCTGGTGACTTAGTTCTTTCAGCTGTTCATCTTCCAGCAGTACTCTTTATCATCATCGTATACGTATGGTCCAAGGAACAAAGTGATCGCCTTCAGATCAGACTTCCATAGCAATACTTTCCAGAACAATTTATACTTCTTGTATTTTTTCTCATTTTATTTCAAAAGCCAATTTTAGGCATTTTGTTAAGTAAAACAAAATGGCGACTCTGCTGGGGATGAGCTTCTCCTCTGACGAGAAGGCAATTGCTCAATATGATGATGTGTCGGTCGGATCGACAAAGAAGACTCTGGTTGTACACTTCGACCAGACTGCCTACGAAGAAATGCTCCGAAGTGGGGGTAGTACTCGCTGCTTCAATGTTCAAAAATCGCAAAAAGCACGAAAAGTTTGGATTCCTAAATCCAAAGCATCCTCGGATCTCCCTACTGTCTCTGAAGAAAAGGATTCCTTCCTACTCCTGTTGTAGGGCTCCCGTTTGTAACGAGGCAGTCTTTACTTCAGTGTTGCGCCCTGAGCGTAAAAACCAATCTCCTGTCGGTGATGGGGAAGATTCCCAAGTTTTACGCCCAGCGCGTAAAAGTTAATTTTTGCGCTCAGCGCGTAAAAGTGAGGTTTTACGCCCAGCGCGTAAAAACAAAAATTTACGCTCTGTGCATAAGAACAAGTCTCCCGTCTGTGACGTTGTAGACTCCAATGCTTTACATTATGAGCGTAAAAATATGTCTCCCGTCTGTGACGCGGTAGACACACAAAATTTACGCTCCACGCGTAAAGGAAAATCTCCCGTCTGTGACGTGGTAGATACTCATGTTTTGCGCTCTACGCGTAAAGGTAAATTTCCTGTCTGTGACAGTATAGATAAAATTCACAATGATATTTTTACATCTAAAGTGAATTTACCTGCATGCAACCAGCGTAAAAACATTGTAGGTAAAACTTTGGTTCTTCACCAACAGCCTTCTTACACTGCTTTACGCAAGGTACCAAATCTACAAATTACGCGTATTAATGATGGAGTTCTTTGTGCTAAAAAATCTTAGGATTTACGCACGCAACTCCAAGCGCATAAAAATGTACAGTTTGGTTCTGCGAATGCAGCCAGTAATCTTCTTTATACACAAGGGACTAAACATTTCTCTACCCCAAATGTAATAAGGAAGACTACTCCATCTACTTCCTCTACTCCTTCTGATTTACGCGAGTTGCTAATGCAAAAGCGTAAAATAGACAATCTTCTGTGACACTCCCCCAAGAGAATCACCACTGTGAGTGTCACCAGATTGTAATCAAATGTTGTTGTTCGGCTTCTAAACGGTCAATTTTTGACCGGTTAAGCTTCAATGCGCCTCAATAGCAAGTTGATGACCAAGAACATGAGTTGTCCTATGCGTCAGTCAATATGGCATCTCATACCAACAGAGGACGACGTCCAAGACGCAACTCGTCCCAAACTCCAGGTCAACAACAATTTAACAAACTTCTTGATTCCTTTGAAGGAGTATATCAGAATACTCGATCAAGAAGACAAAGACAATTGCAGACTTCTGATTCAGAAGCTGGGGGTACTCTATCTTTTGAGTCCGAAACTGATAGTGTCGATTCATACCTCTATACCAATCCCTCTGTATCTTCAAGAGAGGTTGAATCCTATGCTATTGGAGATGAACCGGAGACGTCATCTGCTAATACAGAACAACGTCTCTCTGCCGTTGAGCAATCACTAAAAGACATGCTTACCATGATGAAAAGCATGTACCAGATAATAATGACTTAGCAGAATGCTCAGACGGTAGTAGTAACACCGGTGCAGGTAGAAGAACAAACTCAAGATAGTCAAGGGGTTGATATACCTTTGAATAATCAAGAGCCTGCTGTCAATCAAAATTCTGCATCTCCAGATCCTATCATTCCAATGTACCACCTCCGGTGGGGGTCACGGTACATCCAACAACTATTCAATCAAATGTGCTTCCTCAAACCAGTGAAGCTATTCAAGCAGTGCATGAACTAAAAGCACAGTTTGAAGTTCTGAAGCACAAAGATCAACTTCAGAGGTTAGGGATTAAGCAACCTTATCCTTCTCATTGGAATGATGTACCCTTTCCTCCGAAATTCAAGCAACAATCAATGGTATTGTTTGATAGAAAGGCTTCTCCTAGTCAGTATATCAATTACTTTGATATTATGACTGTTCATCTGCAAAAAAATGATGCTCTTCTCACTCGAGTGTTCATCGGGTGCTTGACGGGTTCAGCTTACGACTGGTATCGTAGTTTACCCGACAATTGCATTTCGTCTTTTGACGAATTTAAAGCAGTATTTCTCTTCCGCTTTTATGAAGGAGGTATGGATATGAATATGTCCTCCATAATAGAGATCAAACAAAAGGAGAAGGAAGATACTTGGACGTTCACGTTTCCGACAGGCAACTTTAAAAATGCCTCCTAGTATGCCAGATTCAGCGTTGATTGATACATACAAGATGAATTTGTGACCATCCATTGCTGTCTTCACGGGTTTCCAATTCACAGACTGGGCCTCGTTTATTATAACAGCAGTTTCTGTCGAGACCAATGGTAGGTTGGCTCGTGAACATGGGATGATTTTTGCCTCAGTGGACAAAGGAAAGAAAGGCTCTTCTGGTAATAATTTCGACAATCGTAACGGGAAAGGAAAGGATACCCTTATGGTTAATCTTTCCAAAAACAAAACGACATCGAATAATCAGGAGTCTTCTAAGCCAAAAGAAGAATACTCTTTTGACGAGAGCGATATCCCAGGAATATTTTAACGTCTGGTAAAGAGTGGCAAACTCCAGATTCCGGAGCCAAAAAGGCCTAATGAGATGATTCTGACTGACAATCCCAAATATTATATCTATCATAGATATATAAATCACCCCACCAAGGCTTGAAGAAAATCAAAGAGTTGATAAATGCCAATGCCATCGCTTTAACTAACGATGAGCATACAGTCACAACCAATATGGTTTCTCTTTAATTTAGAGATTTTCCTCTACAGCAAATCCCAGATGGGATTGTCCCAATTTCGAAGGCGACGATGAAAATTGTGAATATCCTGCCTGTTAGAGATGAAAATGAAGGATTTGTTGCCTCTCACATTAAAGAATGGTGAAATCATGTGGGTACATCCTGACTTAGTACCTGAAATGGAGGATGAAGGTAAAACTTCAAAATCCAAGAAAGGTAGAAAAGTTAAAACCTGCAACATGATTTCTCATGTTATTCCAGATCCTGATTATTTGGATCATCTTTGGGATATCATTCCTTTGAAGGATAGGCTGAAAGGTTTAAACACATGTCCTCCAAGTTTAGCTCCTCCTACCAAGCTCAAACTTACTCATCAGCAGTGGTTAGCTATGAATAGTATTCTCTTATACAGGGCACAATAGTGCTTATGAAAAAGCTCCTACAGGGATTTTTTTCTCGTGTCTCGAATACTCCTTTTCCTGTAGTTACAGAGGTTTCTTCTTCTTCTTCCTCTGTTGAACTACCTATTAAAAGTCCGCTGCCCATTCTCTTGTATAGTCAACAATCAGTCCATCTCATAAAAAAGATAGGCTATGACTTTCAAAAAGCAGAGGGTTTGAACTATGATAAAGGAATGCGACTTTCTTTACAGATTCAAAGTCAAAAATCCACTGTTGGATTGGGTTCTGAACTTTCTCTTAAAAATCCTCGTAAGAAGAAGGCTAAGGGAAAGAAGACTAAACCTTGCAATATGGTACTTTCTTCTCATGATTCTGAAGAAGAAAGCTTTGCTGGTACGAGATCTGGGAAAGAATACCTCAAAGATTACGAGGGATCTTCCAAAGAAGCAGAGGATGTTGTAGAAACGATCCCAGTTCAACCATCTCCTGTTCCTGCTAAACCATCGGTGGTTGAGAAAGAGGAAAGCAGTACGCTTTGACGTTCCCTTGAAATCTACTTCAAATCAACAAGTGGTGATGAAGCCCTATAAATTTGATATTATAGCTCAGTTAGCCAATACTCCGGCTAGACTCTCTATATTCGAGCTACTGCATCTTTCTAAAGAAAGCATAGAGACTTTGAATGAAGCTTTGCTACAAGCAGACTCATGCTTGGCTCAACTCAAGAGTCCTGATAATACACCAGTGTCGTGTCCACAATGTAATAGTGTGATGGAGGCAATTCCTAATATTACCTTCACACAAGAAGATATGTTGTTGAAGCATAATAAGCACGACAGGCCTTTGTGCTATACTGGGTATTGAATCCACTAAAGTTGACAGGATTTATATTGATCCTGGGTCTTCTATTAGCATTATTCTTCAAAGTATGCTAAGACCTTTGTGGATTCCTACTAGTGATTTGATTTATACTAGTACCACAATAGTTGGTTTCAACTCTGGCAAGAGTAAACCACTGGGGAAAGATTCAGATTGGTGATCTTCGAACTATGGCTACTTTCTATGTTATCAACTCAGACGTATCCTACAAAATCCTTCTTGGAAGACCGTGGATACATGAGCATAACATTGTGCCTTCAACTCTCCACCAATGCTTCAAGTACGTGGATTCACAAGGGGCTGTGAAGACTGAATTTGCTGATATTAATCCTTTCAAGGGTGTTGAAGCCTATTTTTCTGACTTAATACTCTACAAACAAGAGCATGTAAAGGAGATATCAGATATGGCTGAAGATTAATCACCTGCCGAAGATCAGTCTGTCAATGAAGATCCTCCAGAAGAGCAACCTTTGAAAATCAAAGTCAAAGGTCGAACCCAACCCCAACCTATCAATGATCAACCTCTAATGATCAAGGTCAAAGAAATAACTCGAGCTTCATCTGAGGAATCAGTGAGTATTCCTGCCGAGAGCCAAGTTGAACCTCTTATGATTAAAGTCAAGGGACGTACTTCTCGTACGAAGAACCACCATTGTTCATCAGCCTTGGCAAGTCTACGCAGAAGACGGATGACGGTCCATTAATGATAAATCCTAAGCATAGTACTCAACTTGTAAATGATATAGATATTGATCATTCTGTACTATCTGATATCAATAAAGATTTTCTTTTGGAGTATATGGCTGTCAAATTTGTTGAAAGAGTGTCTTTATCTTCTGATGATCAGAGTCATCAATATCAAGATGACATAAATACATAAGAAACCTTGTACATTGATCATAAGGAAAATTTCTTTCCTCCTCATGTCGATGTTGGACCTTATGCTCAAAAGTTTCTAACATCTTCCCCCTATCTTCTTCCTGTTGTCTCGCCATCACATGCTTGTGTAACTTTTAGACGTCATGAAGAATCTTATTTCGTGATTCCGTCTGATAAGAAAAATAAGCACTAAATTATGTTTGGCCTGGCTAGAAACATCCCTATTGTTCAGAAAGATGATCTTAGAGATAAAGATAAAGGAAATATAGTCAATAATCTCTCAAGATCATCCAGAAAATGGGATATGATTTGAAGACTATGCAAGGCCTTAATCAAGGCAAAGGTAGACGATTACCATTATATGGTGATCTGTTTTACCTGAATACTCGTCATGGTTTGGGATATGATCCGTCCCACATGTTTAATGACGATATACAAGAAGAATTCTCTTCTAGTTCTTCACAATCCTCATATTCGAAAGGAATCCATTTCATCGAATCTGATACACCCCACTCCTCATATGCTGGAGGAGACTATTACGATGAATCTGAGTGTGTATTCTCAGTCAACATGGTTCAAACTGTTGGTGAATCTGAGCCATTTGAAAATGACCCTTGGGCCCAACAGATGGACACTCAGTGGGAGCTTCGTTTTGAACAACGACAACCACCTACAGAGGATGAGATTGTTCAGATTGACGTTGGAGACGGAACTACGTCAAAGCCAATATTCATCAGTAATAAACTTTCTAAAGATGAAAAGATAATACAACTGATTAAAGATTATATCGATATTTTTGCATGGAGTTATGAGGATATGCCGGGTCTAGATCATAAAGTTGCTACTCATAAACTCAATATTCTTTCCAATTCCAAGCCTGTGAAACAACAACAACGACATTTTCGACCAGACATGATGGATGTAGTCGAAGCAGAAGTCAAAAAGCTGATTACATGTGGCTTTGTTCGTGAAGAACAACACCCAGACTGGGTTGCCAATATTGTTCCTATTATGAAGAAGAACCGAAAAGTTCGAGTTTGCATAGATTTTCGAGATCTTAATGCAGCTTGTCCAAAGGACAAATTTCTACTTTCCATTACTGATGTCATGATAGAGAATACATGCAGTTTTGAATGCATGTCTTTCATGGACGAGTTCTCAGGATACAATCAGATTAAGATGCATCCAGGAGATGAGAAGCATACTGCTTTTCGTACACCCCTTGGAGTCTACTGTTATACGGTTATGCCGTTTGGTCTTAAAGGTGCTACGTATCAACGGGCCATGAGCAACATCTTTCAAGAACATCTACGAAAGATAGTTGAATGTTACATAGATGACATTGCTGTCAAAAGTTGATCAAAAGATGATCACATTCAAGACTTGAAGACAGTATTTGAATTGATGCGTCAGCATCAATTGAAAATGAACCCTACTAAGTCTTTCTTAGGGGTTTCCAGTGGCAAGTTTTTGGGATTTGTCACTACTTCTTAGGGTATCCATGCTGATCCTGATAAAATCAAAGCAATTCTTGAAATACGTCCTCCACGCAATCTAAAAGAACTCCGAAGCTTCCAAGGTCGCATTGTTTATATCAGGAGATTTATATCCAATCACTCTGGGAGATGTCAACCTTTCTCCCGTCTATTAAAGAAAGGTGTATCATTTGTTTGGGATGAAGCATGTCAGAAAGCTTTCAATGACATCAAGCAATACCTTACAAATCCACCTGTTCTAGTATCACTAGTGGTAGGAAGACCATTAGCATTGGATCATTCACTTGGTGCTCTTCTTACACAGAAAAGTGATATGGGTCATGAACAAGCAATTTATTATCTTAGCCGAATGATGGTCAAAGCTAAACACATGTATACTCCTCTAGAAAAGGAATGTCTGGCTTTGGTTTTTGCTGTTTAAAAGACACGATATTATGTGTCAGGACAGACTATTCATGTCATCTCCAGAATAAATCCTATTCGGGTATTGATGAGAAAACCAAGCATTCTTAACTCCAGGTTAGCCACCTGGGTAATGTTGCTCACTCCCTATGATATGGTTTATGCACATCAAAAATCAGTGAAGGGTCAAGCATTAGCTGATTTCTTAGCAGCTCACCCTATACCTGAAATATCAAAGCTATATGAGGATATTCCAGGTGAAGTTGTGGATTGCAACATGACTTTAAAAGATGACATTTGGCAATTATACTGTGATGGAGCGTCACGAGTTGGACCTAAAGGCAATATCTTCTCTGGGGTAGGAAGGTTTCTCCTGACAAAATGGTCATATACCGTGCTTATTCTCTCAATGAGCCATGCTCCAATAATGTGGCAGAATATAATGCTTTGCTCATTAGTCTCCAAGTAGAAAAACAATTGGACATCGTGTTCTTGGAAGCTTATGGAGATTCTCAACTGATTGTTAATCAGGATAGAGGGACATATGAAGTCAGAAATCCTGACCTCATCCCTTATCATCAAGTGATAATCGAATTGGTTCTCTCATTTAAAGGATTCTTCATTGAATTCGTACCACGTTCTCATAATTTGGAAGCGGATGCTCTTGCTAGTTTAGCGGCAGATTTAGCTGTTCCAATTTGAAGACAAAACACCATTACTTTGTTGGATCGAGACTTATTCTGTGTTAAGAATAATCTGTATATTGAACAGAGTTATATTACAGAATCAAGCTCCCAATAGAGGGATTGGAGAAGTCCATTTATTGACTATGCAATTCATGGGATTTTACCTGAAGATCCAAAATCTGCATCAATCAAGAGACGAACATTTCGATTTTATTATGATTCGTCTCTATATATGTTTTATCGTCGTTCATATGATAGACTTTTGCTGCGCTGTCTTTCAGAAAAATGAAGCTAAACAAACACTCCATGAAGCTCATGATGGTGTTTGTGGTGCTCATCAACTAGGTCCAAAATTACAAGGCCGCATTCGAAGAATGGGGTATTATTGGCCTTCAATGATAGCAGATGCTGTGGATTATGCCAGAAGGTGTAAAGCATGTCAGATTCATGCTAATTTTATTCATCAACCGTCTGAATTCCTACATCCTACAGCAGCTTCTTGGCCCTTCGAAGCTTGGGGCGTGGATATTATTGGTCTAATTAACCCTCCTTCTGTTAAGGGACATCGGTTTATACTGGCTATAACCGATTACTTTTCTAAATGGGCGAAAGCAGTTCCCCTTGATGAAGTAAAAACATCTAATGTGGTTAGCTTCATTAAATATCATGTCATTTATCAATTCCCCGACTGATAATTCATGACAATGGACCATAATTCGCCAGTCAGGCATTTTATCGATTCTGTGATAAGAATCGAATCCAAAATATGGCTTCTACGGCTTATAATCCATCTGCTAATGGTTTAGCCGAAGCTTTCAACAAGACGATTATCAAACTCCTCAAAAAGTTTGTCTCTTCTAATAAATGTGATTGGAATGAGAAACTTGGAGAATATTTATGGGTTTACCGAACGACAGTCCGAAATCCTACTGGTTTTACACCATTTTTACTGGTTTACGGATGTGAGGCTGTCCTTCCACATGAAATCCAGATTCTATCTCTTCGAATAGCCATTGCTAACGAGCTAACTACAGAGAATAATGATTGCTTACGACTCCAAGAACTTGAAGGATTGGACGAGAAGCGTCTTCAAGCACAACAGCATATTGGGCTATATCAAGCCCGCATATCTCGAACTTTCAATCGTAAAGTTAAAGAGAGGGTATTCAAAGTCGATGAGTACTAGCTGTTCGAAGACCGATGGTGATGACTCATAAGAGTAAAGGAAAATTTCAAGCAAAATGGGAAGGCCCTTATGTCATCGAGACAGTTTTCTCCAACGGTGCCTATAGGTTGTCTAAACCTAATGGAGATTTGCTCATGATGCCGATCAATGGCAAATTTCTGAAGAAATATTATGTTTGAATTTCTTCCTTATTCCCCAGCTACCAATGTTTGGTTAAGCTTGGAGAGAAATTTTAATCTTTTATCTTACCAGTTGATTAAAAAATTGGATTTATTATTTATCATGTTCTCAGGAACTCTGAATAAATATTAAGTCTGCTTGTTTTTCCTATCTATCTTGTCCATTTGGCCTCTGAATAGATATTAATCTATTTTTCTTTGAGTTGTTATGATCTGTCATGTCCATATTACCTCTGATAGTATTGTATACTCTAAACAGAAAATAAGATGTTATTATCTATCATGTCCATATTACCTCTGGATAGATATAATTTTTTAGATGACTTGTCATGTCCATATTACCTCTGATAAGTGTTTTCTATCTCATACCTATTGTTTAAATTCAAAATAAATGATAGGATCACAAAACAAATATTTTATTCATTTCTTGTGAACATTACAGAATAAATGAGATAAAAGATTACAAAAGCTCTTTATCTTTCTTAAGGCAGAGCAGAGATATCTTGAAGTAATTTCTGCAGCTCTGCCAGGCGCCTGTCATGAGATCTCAATACTTTCTTGGTAGCTTCAGTACGTCGAGCTTCGGGAGTGCAAATATGAGAAAGTCCAGCGAAGTTGACTATAAGCTTATCCTTGGCTTCATCAAGGGTTCCGATAGTAGATTCAGCTCCGTAGACCTGTTCTTCCAAAATTGAGCTCTGAGTAAGGTGCTGGTCCCGAGCCAAGATCATCTGCTCCCTCTCTGCCTTCAAGCGAGCCAGCTCAGCCTCAACTTCTTGAATTTTATTATTTTGTTGCTGAATTTCGATATTTGTGTCATAGGCTGCTCTATGGCTATCCAGCTCAGGCTTTATGCCAGCCAAAAAAGCTTTTTCTTTGGCAACTTTTATGCTATATTCATGAAGGGCTTCATTTTATCTTGTCTCCCGAGCGAGGTAATCAGCCGATAAGGAGTCATACTCTTCTTGGATGAGACTTTCAATGATTTCACTTGACAGCTTAAAATACTCTCTAATAGGCTGTTCAAGACCCTCCACAACTTTCTCTAATGCTGTTGCTCTCGCCGCGTCATTGAACATAGCAACATTTCTGATGGTAAAAGCCATTACTGCCTTCAAGCTCTCATAATTGAGGCCCTTATTCAGGACCATTTTGATTAAAGTCACCAAATTTTTGTAAAAGGTTTCAGTGTGAATCTCAACCAGGAGATTTATTTCTATACTTGAACTCGGTGTTGCGGTAATATCTACTAAGTCTCTTCTCTGAAGACTGAGAACAGAGGCTGTTGCTGTGATAGCAGGCTGAGATGAAATGAAGCCATTGTTGTTACTGCTACCATAGCCAACTGGTTACCAGGAGCTTCAAGAACAGTGTCTTCAATATTTGTTACTCCAGCCGTTTCTGGAGCTGAAACTACTAGAGTTTCGGTGGCGGTGATAGGTGCGGGCGAAATGACAGTTGTGGGAGCTGACTCCGGTTCTGGCATTGACTCTTCAGAGACTTGTACTGGATCAGTGGTAATAGAGGAGGATGCTATTACAATTTCCCCAGATTCAGTTGATGATTTTATTGTGCCTTCATTACCTTCTTTAACTATTGGCTTCGTAGGATCATCAAGTGTTTCAGTAACTGAATCTTCATTAAAATCTAGTTCTTCTTCAGCAGTCTCCTCATAGTCTACAGTAAGATCTACTGTAGTTTCTTCCTTATCCTTGCCCTCAGCAAGAGAGGACACTTCTGGCTGATCCTGTATTTCTGGCTCATGTTGTACCTCCAATGATGGAGGACATTCTTCTTGAGACTCTACTTTACTTTGGGCTCTCGTGCTACCTCTTCTTGAGCATCTTCTTCTGAAGAAGAAGCCTCCTCCTCAGATTCTTCGTTTTCCTTATAAATATCTTCTTGAGGAGGAGGAGGAGCTACAACCTTCGGGGAAATGATAAAACCTACAAAAAATTAAACAAAATAAGTTAATATACAATAGTCATAGTTTTATATGGATTTTGTATAAATTATATTTACCTGGAGTATGTGTGGAATGCTCCAAGTACGCATCATAATCTCTATCCCAATCTTCGTCATCAAAAGTGATAACTGGTTCATCGGACGGGATAAATACCGAATCAACAGTTTGTACTGGGGCAACGTCTTCAGCAACTTGTGCCTTTTGTGGCAGAGTTAAATGAAGTGCAGAGCTGAGACTTCCGGGAGATAAGACCACTACAGATGTTGCTGGTTGAGGTGCTGAAGATCCTTCTCCAGGGTGAATTGAAGAAGATCCTATATGTTGCAGCTCATCCGACTGAGTGTCCGGAGTAGAGACTCTCGATCTGGAAGGTCTTTTTATGGTAGCCTTCTTCTTCTTCTTCTTCGTGGTTTTCTCTGGAAGTGTGATGGCTGCACTTTGTTTCCGTTTACGGGATTTGCCAATAATAATAGGTTCTGCAGCCTCTTCCCCAACTCCTGTAGCAATAACTTCTAGATATGGATCTGGAACAGCAGCATCGTCAGGGATGTCTGTTGGTACCCTGACTGGCTCTTCAATATTGCCTTCCTTAGGCCATCTCAGGTTACCTCTCATATTGTAGCCATGGGCAAAGGAACGAATAGAAGCATAAAAATGAGCATACGAATGAAGAATACGTAGCTCTGTAGTGCTGGTAGCGGTTGAGACTCTAAATTTGGCACGATTACGAGCAGTACTAAAATATCTCCAACACCTTGCACCATCAAGCAATTTTCCATAGTGACGAAAATTGGTAGAGGGATTACCAACATGAAGTTGGTCATACCCAAATTGACGAGCGAATACTGGGAAGATATGTTTCGAAGGTACAATTATCTTCATTTCTGTACATTAGGTGAGAGGGTCTGATGTACTGTAGCCATTTGAAGACTAATGGTGGCAATAAAGCTCCTCTTTCAACTTCATCTTCAAATTGAACACCGAAGCAGTCGGCTGGAACTTGTGGCCGGGTACAAAAAAAGTTCTAACCATAAGAATAGTTCAAAACTGCCCGGGTATCTGCCACTGTCGTAGCAATCCATATAGCTTTGCTGAATTTTTGGAAGAAGACCTCCGCATCATCACCTGGGCCTGGTGGCAACAGTCTGCAGTTGTGGTGCAACAGCCAGCCCATTAAATAAGTATGGGGCATTTTTACCCTAGGGAATACGTTTCGATGAGGAGCATTGTTGATTAACTCCTCACCAAAAGTCCTCAAACCTGTATTTATTCGGCACACCATTGCCGATAGCAGGTTAATTCTGACTTTAAACACCAAACGCACTGTTGGCCATAGTACATTACGGTGGATTCTATCAACTGTACCAGTTCCTGGTATGACCCATCTTCTCAAACATAAAGAAAGGAAGCCTGCCAATAAGGCTTTCCTGGAGATTTTCTGGCTGCCATATCTGAGGAAGCTTAAGGCTTCAGTTCCAGCAGGGAACTCCCCAGTCTTGGTAGACAAATATTTGTTCAAAAATTTGTAGACAGTCATCATATCCCGAATTTTGTTAACAGGAATTGTTGAATTTGTATTGATAGCCGGAGCTTTGTTTTCCTGGAATCTTTCTTTATCATCCTTGGATATTTTATCCTTATGGAAGAAGAGATACGTTGTCCACTTGTTGATATATGCTAGATGAGATCCACTCTCATGCATAGTAGTGCAGATCATATAGTGGCACATCAATTCTTCATACACTTCAACCAACTGAGGGTTTTTCTCCCTAATTTCAGCAAGTTCCCGTTTGGAGGGAACGTATTCTTCATATGGGGCTTCTTCCATTGGTAGCTTCGAGATGAATTGCATCTCATGGAGTGCGAGACCCATTTCACCTTTTGGGGTCGCAAAAGTTCCAGTTGAACTAATGTATATCTCCATCAGTGCCAGGAACAAATTACCGTTCGATGGTATACCTTGACTAGTAGAAGCCACCGCTTCATACAGGCTAATATCTTTCAGCTCCGTCTGAAGGTTCTTCATCATCCAAATGCTAATCTGGATCCAGTTCTGGTTGAATGGAGTCAACCATCCCGGTAGCCTGGTATTTGTCTGGGGATATAGTACCGCAGCCCTTATGAACTTGTTAACGAACATCTGGGTTTGCACTGGTTGGATTAAAGCTGAGTCTTCACTTGGAGTAAATCCTGGAATGAGGCCAGAGAAAGAAGTGACACCGCCATTGGGAACACAGACGTAATACCCCATATCGTTGGCATGATCCCTCTTGAATACGATTCTACCCGGCCTTCCATAACTGCTAGGAGTCAGATTCCACAGCATTTGTTGAGGGTGGGTGGCATGGATGTATGCTGACAAGGGGTAATCTCTGTCCATGTCAGGAAGATACATTGCTCTATCTCCAGACTTGAACACCCAAGACTCCTTCTTAGGGTGTGTTTGTGATTTGCAGTCTATTGCATCCCCAAATAAGAAGGCTGGTTTTGCAAATTATTGTTCATTCAGTGAAGTCAATAATTCTCCATTAATCATGGATAGCAGCATCCTATCCCCTGGGCAGCTATCAATTGTGCTATCTCTACGGGGTAGTCCGGATTCGATTGAGAAAATGTTACATGAGACAGATTCTCCAAATAGTTCGAGCCCACCATACCAACTGATAAGCCAAAGACTTCTACAAGTAGATGAACTTGCAAGTCCACTGCAAAAAGAAAAAGAAAAAAAATCAAGTTAGTGAAAATCTAATTTGAAATTTTTACGCAGATAAATTGGTTTAAGTTTTACATACAAAGGGTAAAAACTTTGACCTTTTACGCTTATTAAAGTTGATAAAAGTTTTTGTTTTATACAAAAGTCTTTCATTTGGTAAAAATTTACGCTAGCACATGTTGATGTTGATGGAACTGGAGATTCCCAGGACCCTTTCTTTGGTGTGCGTATTGATCGATAGAAAGTTAAACATATCTAATACGTGTTCTAACCCTTCATAGGCGAAAACTAGGGTTCACGAATTATACCTGCAGCGGAAAGGAGAAAAGTAATTCCTGGCAATCTCAAGCGGACGACCCCAAGATCTTCTGCACGTATTCCTTCCTCGAGTTGGACGTCGTGTGGGCGACGATCTCCCAACCTTTTCTTCTCCTTGGCAGCCCTCTCTTTCTCTCCTTACGTGAATCACGAATTTAGAGAAAGTTTCTGATTTTTGATCAGTAATCTGGCGGCCAGAGAATAGAGGATATATATAGGCTACGGCAGGGACCATGAGGAGAAATTAGGGTTAGGCCTCCTAACGGATCTGGATATCCCGTGTTCAGTCCGAACACACAATCTAGGCCCATTAACAATAGCTCGGTCCACTAATGAGCTATTGTTGCACTACCTCCCTAATCCCAAATTATGTTTGTGGGCTCCTTTTATTATATGCTCGTTTGGCTCCCCATGTTAAGATATCGTATGTCCGTCGATCAAATTAAGTTACTGACAACTATATTGATTCGACATCTTTTATCCTTAAGTAGTACCGCTCAACTTTATTTGTCATGTCGGATATAATCCACCTGCAGGGTTTACATAACAATCCTTATGAGCTCCTTAAGCGGACATCATCAACCCGATGTATCGGGACATGGATTCCATTTATAATCAACAGCCCATCATACATACAATGTTATTACCCAATTCATAGAGGTTGTTGATCCATAATGAATCTCACTATTTTAAGAGTCAAAGTAATGCACACTGCATATACATGTCCGTTATTATATCCGGATTAAGAGCACAAGCATCCATAATAACAGAGGTGTTTGTTCTCTTATGTAGTCAGTACAAAGAGAACAACCTCAAGTGGTCCTGTTCAATACACACAAAGTGTACTAGTGTAAACCTATAGTCAAGATAGACTAATACCAGATTACACTACAACCTTTCCAATAGATTGTCCAAGTCCATCTAGGTTGTGAACTATTTATTTACTCCAAAGAAAACTGATAATATGATCTTCTGTATGACACCACACACCATATTATCTACAATATAGAATATCAGACATTTGCATTAACACTTGTAACAAATACAATATGCAAACATTTGCCCATATGATTCTCATTCAAAATTTAAGAAAATAAGGTTACTACAAAAGTGATGCTTTTAGTATATAACCCTAACAATCTCCCACTTATACTCAAAGCATTGCTTTTTAGTATACTGTTATAAATCTCCCACTTATACTTAAAGCTATGCTGCTACACATCTGACTCCCATTCCCTGAATATGACTGTTAAAAGCCTTAGCTGGTAAGCTCTTTGTAAAAGGATCAGCTAGGTTGTCGGCTGATGCTATCTTGATCACAGTAACTTTTCCTTTCTTTACGAAATCTCGTATCAGGTGGTACTTGCGCTCAATGTGTTTCCCTGTCTTATGGGCTCGTGGTTCCTTCGAGTTTGCAACTGCACCACTATTATCACAATAAAGTGTAATAGACTTAGGCAAACTAGGTACCACATCCATGTCCAACAGAAAGTTTCTGAGCCAAACCGCTTCTTTGGCTGCCTCAGAGGCTGCCACATACTCGACTTCCATGGTGGAATCAGTAATATATTTTTGCTTGATACTCCTCCACACAATGGCTCCACCTCCCAAAGTAAACACATAACCTGAGGTAGATTTTCTGGAATCCCTATCTGACTGAAAATCTGAGTCTGTATACCCCAAGGAAACTAAACTATCTGCCTGGTAAACTAGCGTATACTCTTTAGTCCTTTTCAGGTACTTCAAAATATGCTTTACGGCAGTCCAGTGCTCTTGTCCTAGGTTAGACTGATATCTGCTGACCATGCCTACGGCAAAACAGATGTCTGGTCTCGTACATAGCATTGCATACATTAAGCTTCCTACTGCTGAAGCATAAGGAATTGCCTTCATGTTCTCTATCTCTCTAGGTGTCCACGGACACTGCTCCTTCGATAGAGCAATTCCATGTCTAAAAGGTAAGAAACCTTTCTTAGAATTTTGCATACTAAAACGAGTTAGTACAGTATCGATATAGGAAGCTTGGGATAAGCCCAACATCCTTTTCTTGCGATCTCGTAGAACTTTGATCCCATGGATGTGACCTACTTCTCCCAAGTCCTTCATATCAAACTGTTTGGATAACCATACCCTTACATCAGATAATACTTTCACATTGTTTCCAATGAGCAAGATGTCATCCACATAAAGTACTAGGAACACCACCACGTTTTCGTCATACTTTCTGTATACACATGATTCATCCTCACATTGATCAAATTCATAGGATTTTATGACCTGATCAAAACATATGTTCCAATATCTGGAAGCTTGCTTAAGTCCATAAATAGACTTCTTGAGCTTACAAACAAGATGCTCCTGGCCCTTTTCAATGAACCAGTCTGGTTGCTTCATATAGATGTCTTCCTCCAGACTTCCATTAAGGAAAGCTGTCTTGACATCCATTTGCCAAATCTCATAATCGAGATGAGCTGCAATAGATAAAAGAATCCGAATAGACTTAAGCATGGCTACAGGAGAAAAGGTTTTCTCATAATCGATACCCTCTCTTTAAGTAAAACCTTTTATTACAAGCCAAGCTTTAAAGGTTTCAACCTTACCGTCTGATCCTCTTTTTCTCTTATAGATCCTCTTGCATCGAATGGCTTTTACACCAACGGGTGGTTCTACAAGCTCCCAGACCTGATTAGAATCCATAGATTCTATTTCAGATATCATTGCTTTTTGCCAAGACTCTGCATCTTTATCTTGGAGTGCTTCATTGTAGGTACAGGGATCATAATCTTGTTCCTCAGGGACGAAGTCTGACGACTCTTCCAAGAACATATATCTATCAGGTTGTATCACAACCCTCCCACTATGATGAGGCACTATCGGTTGTGGTGTAACATTTGTGACACATTGTGCAGTTATTTGTGGTTCATCCTCTTGTACTGTTGGTACTGAAGTACTTGGTGTCTCACGTCTCAGTTCTTCTAGAACAACTCTACTTGTGGGTTTATGGTTCATCACATAGTCTTCCTCTAAGAATCGGGCATTGGTGCTAACAATGACCATCTTATCCTTAGGACTATAAAATAAATCTCATTTCGTTCCTCTTGGATAGCCTACAAACAAGCATACTTCTGTACGAGATTCCAACTTATCTGCTTTCCCATTCAACACATGTGCTGGACTACCCCAAATGCGAACATGTTTCAGACTAGGCTTACGCCCAATCCATAGCTCTGTGGGAGTAAGAGGTACTGACTTAGAAGGAACCAAGTTCAAAATATAAGCTGCAGTCTCTAAGGCATATCCCCAAAACGAATCTGGCAAATCCGAATAACTCATCATTGATCTAACCATCTCCATAAGAGTTCTATTCTTTCTTTCAGCTACACCATTCTGTTGGGGCGTTCCAGATGAAGTCAATTGGAATGCAATCCCATCCTCTGATAAATAATCCCTAAACTCTCTAAAGAGGTACTTGCCACCACGATATGATCGTAATGACTTGATACATTTTTCATGACGTTTCTCCGTTTCAGCCTTGTACTCTTTGAATTTCTCAAAACACTCAGACTTACGGCGCATCAAATAAATGTATCCATACATTGAATAATCGTCAATAAATGTGACAAAATATTCAAAGCCACCTCTAGCTTGGATAGTCATGGGTCCACACAAATCAGAATGAACCAATTCCAACACATCTTTGGCCCTATACCCCTTTGCCGTAAAAGGCCTTTTGGTCATTTTACCTTCCAAGCAGGATTCACAGACTGGTAGTGCCTCTACTTCCAATGAACTCAAAGGTCCATCTTCAACCAGTCTTTGAATCCTTCTTAGGTTAATATGCCCCAATCGTAAGTGCCAAAGATATGTTTGGTTCATACAAGAAGGTTCTTTTCTCTTATTTAAGTTAGATGACATATTATTCATTTCCATAAGTTGTATTGTGGACGAAATAGGATTAATGACATACAAATTATCAACCAATGCACCAGAATAGATAAAATATTTATTCTTTCTAATAACAATATTGTCATTAAAATAAACTGAATATCTATCCTTAACTAATATAGAAACAGAAACTAAATTTCTTCTAAGTGAAGGTGCATAAAGACAATCTCTCAATGTGAAAGACTTATTTCTACCAAAAGATAAAGTAATATCTCCTATTGCAACGACCGATACTTTTGTAGCATCACCCATGAACAAGCGTATCTCTCCATCACTGAGCCGTCTGGTTTTCTGGAACCCCTGCAATGTATTGCAGACATGATTAGTGGCTCCTGTATCTACACACCAGGTGCCGGTAGATAACACCGCTAAACATGCTTTAACTACTAGTAAATGAGATATACCTTCTTTGTTTCCTTGTTTGAGAAGTGGACAATCAGTCTTCCAATGTCCTGACCCTTTACACTTGAAACATTTGCCTTTCGGCTTTTTTACCGTGCCTTGAGGTCCCATGCCCTTCTTTGCTGAGTTTGTCTGTTTCTGAATGTTATTCTTCTTCTTACCGCCTTTTGGCTTATAAGTAGAAGCCTTTTCAGAAACAAAAACATGACCACTCTGCCTAAAGAGAAATTCAGTATCCTGTAGCTCTTTTACAAGTTCTGCCAAACTATACAACCTTTTGTTCATGTTGTAATTAAGGCAAAAATTATCAAAACTTTTAGGCAGAGACCCGAGAATGATATCGACCTAGGTTTCCCTATCGATTTCAGCTCCAAGGATCTCCATCTCATTTAGATGACCCATCATCTTGAGAACATGATCCCTTACTGGTGTGCCCTCAGCCATTTTTGTATTCATCAAATATTTCATAGCAAACTGCCTAACTGCTCTACTCTGATGTCCGAAGAGTTCCTTGAGGTTATACATCATGTCATAATCTGTGGCCATGGCCTGTTGCTGATGTTGCAGGACATTTGACAAAGATGCCAGAATGTAACACCGCGCCATCTCATCTTCCTTTTTCCACTTCTTATAAGCCTCTTTGACCTCTTCATCAGAGTTAGCATCAGGCTTAGGTGGGCATTCCTCAACAAGTACATATTTGTACTTCTCAACAGTCAGAACAATGTCCAAATTACGTTTCCATTCAAAATAATTAGGTCCAGTAAGTTTGTTTTCTTTAAGAATCACCATAAGTGGACTGAAAGAACCCATTTTTGAAATCCTGAGAATCACATAAGTAAAATTATATAGGGCAAATAAAAACTTTTTGAATTAACTAAATATTGATTCCCTTAAAACAATAATAAGAAATTCACCAACACCTTGAACACCATGAATTTAGCATGCCACGATAGTGTGGACGTATACAAATTCAACTTTGTTCGAGTAGATTTTTCTTATTAATTTTACTTTCATGTCAATATAACTTTATGACAAATAAAATTAATATGCTGGTCTTGCTCTGGTCATACAAATAATAGTAGTGACTCCGATGGGGAGGATACCATTATTTGTATCTAAGTGTATACCATTACTTAATACTAAGTCCATTACCTTGTAATGAGTCCTTCAGATGGAGAAGTGAACACATACTAGGTAACTTTCTACATTTATCCCTAAGGAAGTTTGTACTGGTGATCCATAATTATACTCATCCGATATGGAGGAAAGCACTAAAGCCAACACGCAAGTATAATTACATCACCTACAAACCAGTAATGGAGACCATAGGATTTATACTAAATAAAAATCCTCTCATACTTAGTCATTTAACAATGAGAGTTTTTCTACTAGTTGATATTATGTCCATGTTGTCCATTATTAATGTAGGCTCGGTTTTTCAAAAAAAATCACACAATAATAAACATGCATAATCAGAAAAAGCAAAATAACAAAAATAAGAGAAAATATCCAACTATTATGGTCATATTTGCTGCTTCGTCCTCAACTATCCGAATTTTTTTTTAAGGTTTTGGCTGTCGATTACTTCATCGAAAATCATCTGTCTGCCTCTGGATTGCTTAAAACCAGCATCTCGCCCGGCGTCAGAAGCAGCCACCACCGCCATCACGATTGATCAAAAATAATTAAAATTACATCAATCCTATGCCTCCCGAAGGAGTTCACACATAATCTAGATTGAAAAATTAAATTAATAAGAACGATCAACCCTCATGATTTTAATTACATCCACAGCAACAACAACATCCACGACATGTCCGTAGTTTAAACAACACAATCAAAAAAACATGCATTGGACCATAATAGTTGGATCTAAGATGCCTGCAAAACCGAGTTAGAACAGATCTACATCTACCGACTATTACAATAGAAAACTAATAATATGATCTTCTGTGTGACACCACACACCATATTATCTACAATATAGAATATCAGACATTTGTATTAACACTTGTAACAAATACAATATACAAACATTTGCCCATATTATTCTCATTCAAAATTTAAGAAAATAAGGTTACTACAAAAGTGATGCTTTTAGTATATAACCCTAACAGATGTGAGCATATTTGAAATTGTACGCTGGCATGTATTGACATGAGCGTATTCTAAACTTTACGCTAGCACATGTTGATGTGAGCGTATTTGAAATTATACGCTGGCATGTATTGACATGAGCGTATTCTAAACTTTACGCTAGCAAATGCGAATGTGAGCGTATTATGAATTTTACGCTGGCACTTGTTGATGTGAGCGTATTCTAAAAATTACGCTGGCATGAATAGACATGAGCGTATTTTACATTTTACGCTGGCATGAGTAGACATGAGCGTAATTTTAGATTTTACGCTGACATGTATAGACGTGGACGTATAGTAAAATTTTATGCTAACACGTATAAACGTTGGCATATATTCGTAACTTTACGCTGACATGTATAACGTGGACGTATTTTGTTATCTTAATTTCTACGCTGACACGTATAACGTGGGCGTGAAATGAAAGATTTAGGTCTTCTTCTCCGACGAGTTTTCGGCCAAAGGGCAGTGCTTTACCTCTCATTGGAGGAGCCACGGCGGGGTCGCTTTGCCGAGACGCTGCAGACGACCGAACGGGATTTTGCGCGCGGTCGATCGACGAGGAATCGACGGCGGGTTTCTTGCCTTTGCTACCGGCGGTGGACGACTTCTTGGGGGCCATCGAATCAAAGCAAGAGTAGAAGAAAGAAGAAGAATGGGGAAAGATCGAGATTTCGAAAGACAAAGTAAAGTTTCATCTCTCTTCGAAAAGCACTATTTATAGAAAAATTCGAATCGGTTTAAATTTCCAGATTTTACGCCGACTGTTGGATATCCCAACTTTTACGCGGATGACCGTTGAATATCCTGAACTCTACGCTGACTGGTCAAATCCTGAATTTTACGCTTCTGTTCAAAGTATTTCAAATTTTGAAAATATTTGAAAACTTTGAAGGGGGTCTTGTAGGAGCGTAAAAAAATGCTTCATAGACCAAGTCAAAGACGCTCAAAACAGGCTATTCTACGCAGGCTATCCTATGCATGCTACTTTACGCGAGATGTTTTTACGCAAGCTACTTTACGCCGGGGATAGGTTGTCAGATCATGCATTTAATGCAAGTAATAATGAATCTGACATAATGATTTGCTGACAGCGTATAACACAGAATTCGAAAAGATTTGATTTACACAGAAACTAGCATTATCGTTTAGTGTGTAGACTGGGTTACTTTACGCTCAAAAGATGACTTCTTTTACGCATGAATACTACATGAGCTTTTTACGCTCAAAGTTGACGTGTGCGTAAAGTTTATTTGGGCTACCTTTTACGCTCAAGGCTGTTTTATCAGCCACTTTACGCGAGAAGTCTATTTTTTGGGCTATTTTACGCCTAGTCTACTACTTTATGCTGGAAGTGTATTTTGGGTCATTTTTACGCCCGATTGTTTCTGGCTATATGAGAACGTGGTTTGCTGACGTGGCTTTCATGCCACACTTATCGAGGGACGTGTGTACGTGCCCTCCTTATTTTGTTGAAGTACTGGGACACGTGTCATCCCACGTAAAGTTCATGGATGACAGTTGCTAGCGTAAAACTCCAATTTGGATGCTTTTTACGCATGATGTGTTTTAGTCTATAAATAGATTGATTTTATAATCAGTAAAAATTAGAGAGAGACAGGAGAGAATACATCAGAGACTTTAATTTTCCAGAGCATTCTTCTTCAACCTTTCTTCCAGAACAGAGTGAAGCAAAGCAGGAAAGCATTCGACCTCGCCATCAGTGCCCAAGTGCGTCGATACCTTTCTAGTGACTTAGTTCTTCCGGCTGTTCATCTTCCAACAGTACTCTTCATCATCATCGTATGGTCCAAGGAACAAAGTAATCGCCTTCAGATCAGACATCCATAGCAATACTTCCCAGAAAAATTTATACTTCTTGTACTTTTTCTCGTTTTATTTCAAAAGATAATTTTAGGCATTTTGTTCAGTGAAACAGTAGTCTATTATATTTAACTGCTAGTCGTCCCGATATTATGTTTAGCGTTTGCTTATGTGCAAGATATCAAGCAAATCCAAAAGAATCACACATGATCGCTGTTAAGCGTATCTTTAGATATCTTAAAGGAACGATTACGGTAGGCTTGTGGTATTCCAAAACCACTTTCTTTGAATTTATCAGATATTTTGATGCTAATTTTACAAGATACAAAGTTGACCGTAAGAGTACCAGCGGCACGTGTTATTTGTTAGAAAAGGCTTTAGTCTCATAGTTTAGCAAGAAGCAGAATTTTGTCGCACTATCCACAACAGAAGTTGAATACATCGTAGTTGGTCGTTGTTGTGCACAAATTCTGTGGATGAAGTAAACCCTTGAAGACTATAACTTATTATTTAAGCACATACCTATTTTCTATGGTAACACTAGTGCAATAAATTTGACCAAGAATCCAGTATGTCACTCATGCACAAAGCATATAGAGATTAGATATCATTTCTTTGTGTGATCATCAACAACATGACACTATTAACTTATAGTTCATTGACACCGAACATCAGCTAGCAGATTTCTTTACTAAACCACCAGCCGAAGAGCGCTTCAACTTTCTTTGTCGAGAGTTAGGAATCGTGGATGAAACTGTCATATAATACGATGTACCTGCATAAATAACGGTTATAACAATCATCATTTATAATGACTCAACTTTGGGTACAAGCCAAAAGTGTCCTTCTAACAACACGACGTAAAAGCCTAAGCGACACGGTGTACTAGTCTTCATACTACCACTAGCTGGGATCCGGCTCCTACAACTACCACAAGGCAGTTTTACTGTAATGATCGATGTCTTAACACTCATTTATTACATGGCAATATTGTGTTTATGACTTATAACATTCAATTTTTCAAATTCTAGACATTTTCATATCAAAATATTGCCTTATTTTTTTTAACTGATTCTGTGTTCTGGAACAGACAGGCAGAGTTTGGGCCGAACTCTGTGTACCTGCTTCCAGAACCTACTTTGGTTCGTGGCCATCCAATTTTTTGATCGGACGACCACGATTTAACCTGACCTACTGGCCCTAACCATCATAAACCCGAACTCTCCTTCTCTCTCTTTACTTTCATCTTCTTCTACCTCCCTCCAAACTCTTTTCTCTCAAACCCTAACCCTAGAAAACCCATATTTTAGGACTATTTTCTTCCAAACTCAAGATCTAAGGATTTTTGAAAGACCTCTTCCATCTCCAACCATTTATGTGAGGTATAACTCCTTTTTCTCATCTCTTTCAAATTCAATCTCTTTTCATTATCAATGGCTCCTAAGTTATTTGGTAGAGGAAAGAGATTGAGAAGTGAGGGGGCATCTTCATCTAACCCTCCTCCTCCTCCAAGTCATCCTTTGGTTAATCCACCACGTCCACCAAATTACAATACCTACAATGAGCAAAATTTTGTCTCATTGGATGCATCCAATGAGTGGTACACGGACTTTCTCTTACGTAGTGTGTTCTCGGGCCATCCGATAAACTTCACAAGTTTTTTGGCATATGGCGCTCTTTTTCACAATTTATGCCTCGATGAACTTGTCACAACTTTATCTTGTGTCTATCTCAATGCTATACAAATGTTTTACTGTAATTTAACTCATGACGACACTAGGATTTTTTCTCGTGTCGTCGGCATTGATATATCTTTTGACGATTTCAAACTTGCCGATTACCTTGACCTTCTGGAACAAAACACTTGAGAAAAACATGTTGATGACCGACAGTTCCAATTTCCTGGTGAAACCACTCTTGAGGGTTTTAAGGATGCGTTGTGTTCTCCTAACACACGTCCTCGCAAGCTTCGAGCCAAATATCTCAACAACTATTTTTATGAACTCATCGGATCATCTTTTCCTCGATCTTGTCTAAAGAGGGATCTATCGATGAAGTCAATTATCTTGAGATATCGGCTCTATATCATCTTCATTTTTGTCTTTCGTTCAACTTCCCTCGCAAGATGATAGATTGGATGATTCGTGCGAGACCAAACCAAAATCCTTTGTCTATGCCTTGTATCTTCCAAAGATTTTTCATGCCCTAAACATCCCTCTTGATGACTGTCAGTTCCTACCTGCTACTCTTGACTCCATCCAGGCGATGTTGTGTGATCGCTTCCGTTTGGAAGACGACCGCTGGACTCCATTAGATTACCGCACCACCCTTCAGATGAGTGCTATCAGCAACTCGCTGCACGACCTCCAGTGCACCCGGGCCATCCATCCTACTATGTCATTCCCTGTCGTACTGGACCCTTCTCGTGAAGGTTACCGTATCGACGACACATGGGTTAGGCGGTATCTGGACCCGGATGCTGCCTTTGTTGACCTTCGTCGCTCTGTCTGCGACCCTTCAGACTTTGCTGGTCCATCCCGTGCTCCATGATGGTTATGGTTTAGTACCTGCTGATGCTGCTGATGTTAAGCTATAGTTTTATTTTATTTCATGTTGTAGTTTTTGAGATATAGTATTTCTATTTTCATGCATTGTATTTCCTTCATACTTATGCATTTTTTGAGATATAAAACTGCTAGTAGTTTCTCTTTATGATTGTGGTTCCACGTTGTGTGATTGCATGTATTCACTTTGTCTACCTTTTATCGGGGAGCCACTTTATTACTTTGCTAAATGACAAAGGGGGAGAATACTTGTGATATTTGCTTGTGCTTTGGAAACACTTGATAATACTTGTGATATTTGTATGGACATGTGTTTTGAACTTTAATATATATTGTTGTGCTTACTTGGATTAGAACTTGTCTCAGGACATATCTATTTAAGGGTGAGCCGACATGTTCATCTACGGGGAAGCTATTATCATATTCTATGTGTCCAGGTATGACTGTTGCGACATGAAAATATCGTATTTTTGTCAATTATCAAATTGGGGGAGATTGTTGACCCAAACTGGATCGCAGTCAAACTAATCTTGATAATTAACAAGACTTTTATGGTCCAACTTGACACATCAAGCTCCATCAAGTTCCAAAACTGTCACGCCCCAGAACCAGAATACTGGAGAGCGGGGGCAGACATAGCCAGCTACGTATACTGAAGTGCAACCCACCTCGTTATATGGTCACGGCTGTCTAGATACATGAGGGTTTAACTACAAGCTAGCAGTCTCTTAAGGTCATGAACAAGCCTATTGTCTCAATCACAAGCAAGTAAGTAAAAGTTACAAGTTGTATGATCATTAAATATACAATAGCAAGGAGTCCCAAACATTACATATTCAGCTGATCATGAAGCTAGTCATTACAAAATGTCAGGACTAGCAAGAGTTTAGTCATACATGATCAACCCTAGGATCTGTCAATCATGTTACAGCCCGTAGGCAGACAATAAGTAAAAGGTACAACCGAGCTAAACATGTGCTCGTCGGCTAAACGCCTAAAAAGAATATTTTTACAATAGAGTGGGGAAGCCAAAAATAACCCACTCGTTGCCCTGGTTATGCCTGGTGGTCACCATCGGGCTGGAAAGTTGGTAGATCCTCTAGAGCTGTTCCGAAATCTGGCCACACAAAACCAGCTGGGTCAGACCCCAGAAAGAGCAAGTGCCACAAAGGAGGCTTCACTTAGGAACTAAAACCAGTAATCGGCACAAAATAACAATAAGGTAATAAATAAGACAGGAGTTTAAGAAAAGCATAACAGGGTGATATACGATGAGATAACCATGGGACTATTCAGATAGCCAGGTTACAACCCGTAAACCAAACAAGGATTGGGGTTGTAACCCTTCGTCTGAGCAGAACTTAGAATTCTCACCATTTATCGGTGAAATAAATACAGGCATTCTGGTCATGTAGTTACCTGGAACAGGATCAGGAGAAGGCCAGACTGGTTAGACTCCATCCAATCATTCACGGCCAAACAAGAATTACGGCTTGATACTTTAACTAACTAGGGTTATCACAATCCTAGTTACTAACAAGATACAGTGAGATTATTCCACAGCCACAAGTCCTGCAGACCATCAAGGTTACCCACGTCGAAAGATTATGATTGAATTCAGGTGGGTACATCGTCCAGGAAACGCATGTACCCTTAGGTAGCTTGAAGGGTGCAACATATGACAGTGTGCTGGAAATGTGCCCTACTCGACGGTAGGCTACAGATCCCAGGAGCGCCCAGGTGACGGGATTGCCTGTAGCTGGGAAATCTCTTCATGACTACTGTGTAATTCTAGTTATTAACCTTAGTCCATTTTAGTGGGTACTCCTGACCGTGGTACTCAAGAGTCCATGTCCTAGACATGATGCAAGACAGGACTGGTTTATTTGTACAAGCACAATCGCCCACGGTATCCAGGTTATTTATACAGGTCATGTCTTGTCAGGTGGCCGTCGCAACAGCTTATCAAGATATCAGGTCAGGTTTACTTGTCAGGAGTGCGCCACGACGGGCCACTATCATGTCATGCTATTTCCTTGTCACACCATGTCATGTACAATTGTTATTTCAATCATGTCAATCAAATCGTGATTATCAAGTTCAGGATATAAAATGGGCGTAAAAATTATACAATAGGGGTAAAATGTACGCCTAGAAACTCAATTTATACAGGGGGTTACAAGACATGGGCAAATAATAATAAAATAACAGTACACAGAGCTATAGGAGAGCCATGCGGCTCAGGCCTATGCGGCCAGGAATGATCTCATACGGCTGGGAAGAGAACAGTCTATGCGGCTGGATTGGGTCAGGCGCATGCGGCTGGTGGGGAGCGGAGTATATGCGGCTGTATAGAGATGTAGGTCCATGCGGCGGGCGGGGGAAGGGGTTATCATGCGGGTGGAACGAGCCCGGGTTCATGCGGCTCACAGAGCAAAGATCCATGCGGCTCGATATGGTGGGCGCACATACGGCTGCATAAGCAGGGGGGCGCATGCGGCTAGGTGGTTCAGGATCTCATGCGGCTGGGAATGAACTTCGCATGCGGCTGGACTGGGAAGCTCAGTCATGTGGTTAAGTAAGAGGAACTGCATGCGGCTGGAAAGAGACTCAGTCTATGCGGCCAAGAAGAAAAGTAGACTTATGTGGTTCGAGAAGTTCAGGCACATGCGCTCGACTCAAGTCCATACGGCCAGAAGTGCAAGGGTCTCATGCGGCTCAATTGCGCATGCAGCTGGGAAGAACACTTGCCGCATGAAATATTCATGCGGTCAAGTCAAGCACTGTTCTTTTTCTCCAAATTTTCGAGAAGAAAAACACCATGAACCCATGCTTCCAAGCTCCATAAAACCTTCAGCCGGAGTCCAAATCCAAACTTCCATAGGTCAAAATAGGGCAGAACGAGATTCTTTACGACATAAAACCATCAAAAGTTGGAAATAATAATGTTAAGTAGATTAAAACCCAAAATTTTTGAAACTAAAACTTAGATCTACAAGAATCTGGCCATGGAAAGTAAAAATACCAAGTACTAAAGTATGTTAGAATGTTGTAAATAAGAGAATGGAACAATAAAATTAGAGTTCCTTCGTGAAGCAAGCTGTACTTGCCTAGACCTCTCTCTCTCTCTCTCTGGTAGGTAAGGAAGTTATGATGGAGAAGAAGATGGTTAATGAAGAGAGAGAAAGGAGAAGGGGTAATAAATGGTAGTGGTGGTGGTAGGTAAGGGTTCACTCTTTGGTTCATGATAAACCAAAAGCAACCCCAAACCAAACCAAGCCAACCCGAACCAAGATGAACCATGTCCAAGCAAATGCAACACAAGATAAAATACGTACACGTATTCCAAAAATACGCAATATAAACCACAGGCATTAAACTCTATCCACCTTAAAAGAATTCCATCCTCGAAATTTAATTAAGAGGCTAGGAAGACGAGGACAAGCTATATTAATCACATGTAAGCTATAACTAGGCAGGCAATCACTCATTCAAGTAAGGAATCGAAGGCATGAGACATAAGGAAGACATTATATCTCACGAGTCAAACAAGTCGGGATATCACGATCGGATATCATCCTCACGCTCCCACGTTGACTCACCCAAAGAGTGATGACCCCAAGTGACTCGGACTAACTTGATAGTCTTGTTCTTGAGTATCTTCTCTCTCTGGTCCAATATGGACACGGGCCTCTCCTCATACGAAAGGTTGGTACCAACAACCAATTCCGAATGATCTAAGATGTGGCTCGGGTCTGGGATATACCATCGTAGTTGGGATATATGGAACACGTCATACACCTCGCTTAGCGATGGCAGAAGAGCGAGACGATAGGATACATCTCCTACTCGCTCCAGAATGTCAATTGGCCCTATATACCTAGGACTAAGCTTTCCTCGTGTGCCAAAATGAATGACGCTACGGTTAGGCAAAATCCTCAAGAATACATGGTCGCCGACAGAAAACTCGAGAGGGCGCCGATGAGAATCGGCCCAATGGCGCTGGCGATCTTGGGCAACTCGAAGATGATCTCTGACTCGCCTGACCACTTCAACTGTCTGGGCGATCACTTCTGGTCCAAGCATCTGCCGCTCTCCAACATCATCCCAGGCTAGCGGGGATCTGCACTTCCTACCATACAGTGCCTCGAACGGTGCCATCTGGATACTAGCTTGAAAGCTGTTGTTGTACGAGAATTCCACCAGGTGCATGTGATCTTTCCACGAACCACTGAAGTCGAGTGTACATGACCCCAACATATCTTCAAGAGTTTGGATTGTACGCTTTGACTGACCATCTGTCTACGGATGATATACTGAACTGAACTGGAGGTGAGTTCCCGAACTCTCCTGTAGGCTACGGCAAAAGTACGACGTAAATCTTGAATCTCGGTCCGAAGTGATACTAACTGGCACTCCGTACAACCTGACAATCTGCCTGAGGTATATCTCTGCTAACTGAGCTGTCGATTGACCAACACTGAACGAAAGAAAGTGAGCCACCTTCGTGAGCCGATCAACTATAACCCAGATAGCATCTCTACCAGCTGGGGATCTCGGTAATCCGGTCATGAAATCCATGGTCACATGTTCCCACTTCTATTCTGGAATAGGCAAAGGCTGAAGAAGTCCAGCCGGCCTCTGATGTTCGGCCTTAACTTGTTGGCAAACCAAACATCGAGAGACAAACCGAGCTATCTCGCGCTTCATGCCATTCCACAAAAGTGCTGTCGAATATCTCGGTACATCTTCGTACCGCCCGAATGAATGGAATACTGAGAACTGTGAGCCTCTGCCATAATCTCTTGTCTGATATCTCTACCGGGTACACAAAGACTCTTACCATGTCGAAGTGTATCGTCCTCATGAATGCATAACTCTGGTCGCCGTCCTGCCTCACACTCTGCTCTGAGTCGCTGAAGCTTGGAATCTGTTGGTTGCGCCATCCGAATCCTCTCGACTATAGTGGACTGAACCTGCATACTGGCCATCAATGCCATACTGGAAGGAAGGACAACTTCTATACCCATCTTCTGAAGATCTGCTAACAGCTCTGGTTGCGCTGTTAGGAAGTAAACTCCGGCTCTCCTGCTCAGTGCATCTGCAACAACGTTGGCCTTCCTAGAATAAAACTGCAGGTTGACATCATAATCCACAAGAAGTTATAGCCACCTTCTCTGACGTATGTTAAGATCCTTCTGGGTGAAAATATACTTCAGGCTCTTATGGTCGGTGAAAATCTCCACCCTATCTCCGTACAAGTAGTGCCTCCACAACTTAAGTGCAAACACTACTGCTGCCAGCTCCAAGTCATGGGTTGGGTTATTGCTCTCATGATCACGAAGTTGTCGCGACGCATAAACTATCACCTTCCCATGCTGCATCAGAACACATCCTAAACCTCTACCCGAAGCATCACAATATACCGAGAATCCTCCAGTTCCATCTGGAAGTGTGAGAATGGGTGCCGTTATCAGGCCTCGTTTCAACTTCTCAAAAGAATCCTAATATTCTGCTGTCCAAGCAAACTTCACCTTCTTGCAGGTCAATTGAGTCAACGGTGCTGAGATCCGGGCAAAGTCTGAAACAAACCGCCGGTAGTAGCCGGCCAATCCAAGAAAACTTCGAACTTCTGCAACTGAGCTGGATACTGGCCATTACTCAATAGCCACAATCTTCTGGGGATCTACTTCTACTTCTCCTCTGGTGATGATATGACCCAAGTACAAAATACGATCGAACCAGAACACGCATTTACTGTACTTGGCATATAACTGGTGGTCCCTGAGAGTCTGAGGAACCACATGGAGATACTGCTCATGCTCCGCTTCACTCTTGCTGTAGACCAGGATGTCATCGAAGAACACAATCAGAAACTGATCCAAGTAAGGTAGGAAGATGCAATTTATGAGATCCAAGAATACTGTCGGCACATTGGTTGCTCCAAAGGGCATAACAAGGAACTCCCAATGCCCATATCTCGATCTAAAAGCTGTCCTCGGGATGTCCTGCTCTCTGACTCCGATCTGATGATATCCTGACCGCAAGTCGATCTTCGAGAATACGGTTGCCCCCTTGAGTTAATCAAACAAGTCATCTATCCTCGGGAGAGGGTATCTGTTCTTGATCGTCACTGAGTTCAAGGTACGATAATCAACACATAACCTGGACGTACCATCCTTTTTTTTCACAAGAAGCATCGGGGCTCCCCAAGGCGATCTGCTAGCACGAATAAATCCCTTGCTTCTAAGTTCTTCAATCATCTTGTACAAGATCTCCAATTCTGACGGCGCCATCCTATAGACTCTTTCTGACACTGGGGCTGTCCTGGGGATCAAGTCTATGGTGAACTCGATCTCCCGCTCTGGTGGCATACCTGGAAGATCTTTTGGAAAAACATCTGGGAATTTATCGACTACCCTGGGAAACTGAACTACTACCATCCGCAATAACGGAGGAGAAGACTCAACCTCGCCTCGAGAGAAGGAAAATTCTGGCTCACCTGAAATGCTAAAAATAATCCTGCCAATGTGGCAGTCTATTCTAGCATACTGGTTCCTCAACCAATCCATCCCTAAGACTACATCATAATCGGCCATTGGGAACTCTATAAATCTAGCGGGGAACTCTCTACCGCCAACTACGATCCGACACGAGGAAAATACTCTATCTACTCCCACAAGTCCGTTACCAGTAAGTATATTAAGCCTTACCGATAATGACACGGGCTCCAATCCTATCCGTGTCGCGAATCGTGCAGACATAAAAGAATGCGATGCACCAGAATCAAATAAAGCTAAAGCTGGAAAGGAGTTGACGAGAATTGTACCTGCCACTACCTCTCCTGAGGCCAATCCTTCCTCTGCGGTCATCACCATAGCCTGACCATGCCCTCGGGGTGCTGGTCCCCTTTGCGGAAATCCCTGCTGCCTGCTCTGACTCTGGGCTTGGGCTTGTGTATACTGCTGGGGGTGTTGCTGTTGGAATGACTGGGACTGAGGCGGCAAGGGCCTCGGCAGTGGATACTGCTGCTGCTGGACTGGAGCTGGTCCTCTCACTGAAGAGCTAGAAAGGTTGGACGATGATGAACCATCCCTATTCGGACAAGATCCAACCCTATGATCTGCTGCTCCACGAGTCAGGCATAATCCCTGTGCCCTACGATATTCTGCTACCACATGTTCTGGCTTCTCGCAATGAGAACATCCCACTGCAGAAGAGGGCTTCTGCTTTTGCTGAGGGTACGTCGGGGTGCAATATTGAACCGACGTTACTAAGGCCGCTCGCCTCGGAGCTCAAATGGTTAAAGCTCTGGCTGCCGGGGCTGGTGCTGAAGACTGATTCATCTAGCCGTGAGATCGCTTCTGACCTCCGGCCCTATCCACGATCCTCTGGAAGGTATACTCATGCCTCCTAGCTGCTCTCAAGACCGTATCGAAAGTCTGATGCTCAAACTGCTCAACTGCCAACAAAATTTCCTGGTGAAGCCCTTGCTGAAATCGCTGGGCTCTATCATACTCGGTTGCCACCAAGGTGGGTATAAACCGACTAAGTCTGGAAAACTCGGTCGCATATCCGTCGACCGTCCTGCCCATCTGCTTCAGATTGGTGAACCTCGTCTGTACATCGTACCGAGCTACAGCATCAAAATACTTGGTCTGGAATCTCTCTCTGAATACTGCCCAAGCAATGGATGATACTAATCCAACGACCAGCGCCATCCACTAGCTGCGGGCAAGATCCAATAGCTGTAGGCACACCACAGCCACCTTCTCGTTCTCTGGGGTCTTGGATGCTTCTAGAATCACCTCTGTGTCCTGAAGCCATGCATATGCTGCGATAGCATCTTCACTACCATCAAAGAAGGGAGGGTTCAAGCACTTAAAGCTGTTGGCCGCACTGTTACCCTGATGACCGCCTCTGGTCAGAGCATCCGTCACTGCATGGTGTAAGGCATCTCCTTGACGATCTTGGAAAGCTATCAAGGTCCTGACAAGACCTACCAAGTGCTATCATCAGGTTCTACAGGTTGGACAGGCTGAACTGGTGGATCTCCGCCAGAAGGCACGACTCTGGAGGCTACTTCGGAATATGGGCTTGATCTCCAGGTTGCTGCTGGTCCCCGAGAAATGCTTCGCCTCGCTGACCGACAAGTCCAGGAACGATGCCGCTGAAGAAGACGACATAGAAAACAATAAGGAAGGACCAGTACAGATCAACGATACAAACGTATGATCAGGACAAGAATCCAGGGATGCAGAAGATACGAGCAGAGATCAAGGACAAATAGTGATTGAGACATCTGCTCGGTAAACCCTCACATATCTTGATTTACAAGACCTGCATGGGCGACCACTTAAACCGTGTCACGCCCCAGAACCAGAATATTAGAGAGCGGAGGCAGACATAGCCAGCTACGTATACTGAAGTACAACCCACCTCGTTATACGGTCACGGCTATCTAGATACATGAGGGTTTAACTACATGCCAGCAGTCTCTTAAGGTCATGAACAAGCCTATTGTCTCAATCACAAGCAAATAAGTAAAAGTTACAAGATGTATGATCATTAAATATACAATAGCAAGGCGTCCCAAACATTATATATTCAGCTGATCATGAAGCTAGTCGCTACAAAATGTCAGGACTAGCAAGAGTTTAGTTATACATGATCAACCCTAGGATCTGTCAATCATGTTACATCCCGTAGGCAGACAATAAGTAAAAGGTACAACCGAGCTAAATATGTGCTCGTCGGCTAAACGCCTCAAAAGAATATTTTTATAATAGAGTGGGGGAGCCAAAAATAACCCACTCGTTACCCTGGTTACGCCTGGTGGCCACCATCGGGCTGGAAAGTTGGTAGATCCTCTAGAGCTGCTCCGAAATCTGGCCACACAAAACCAGCTGGGTCAGACCCCAGAAAGAGCAAGTGCCACAAAGGAGGCTTCACTTATGTAATGCCTGTGGTTCGTAGCACGTATTTTGGAAATACGTGTACGTATTTTCTTGTATTGTTCCTTGTTTAGTTTTCTTGGCTTGGTTTAACTCTCGGTTTGGGTTGGCTTGGTTTGGCCGGCTGGTTGCTTGGTCCATCATGGACCAAGGTAAACCCCCTACCTACCACCAACCTATGATATTTATTTCCCCACCAACCTTCTCTCTCCTCCATAACTCTCATTTATTTCTTCTTCTTCTTCTTCCTTCCTCTCCACAACTCCCCAACCATAGGCAAGTGCAACTTGCTTCCACAAGAGAACTCATTTTTATGGTTCCATTAGCTTCTTCTCATGATTCTAAGACACATTAGAACTTGTCATTTTCCAATTTGAGGCTTTGATTCTTGTAGAACTATAATTTAGTATTTTCGGATTTTGGTGGTTTTGATCTATCAAACTCCTTTGTTTTCAAGTTTTTATGGTTCCATATTGTAGATAATTTTATTCTACCCAATTTTGACCTTTGGAAGGTTGGATTCGGACTTGTTTTGACCAAGTTATGAGCATTTGGAGTTTTGGGTTCCATCCATGGAGTTCTTGCTGTTCTTGCCCTTTGGAGAAGACAGTGAACAGTGAGCTAGCTTTTTAGCTTACGCCACTGAGCTGTACGCTGCTGTTTAGTGAGCGTACGCTAGCCTTCGTGCGCTGCTGTTTAGTGAGCGTACGCTAGCCTTCGTGCGCTGCTGTTTAGTGAGCGTACGCTAGCCTTCGTACGCTGCTGTTTAGTGAGCGTACGCTAGCCTTCGTGCACTGCTGTTTAGCGAGCGTACGCTAGCCTTGTGTACGTTGCTGTTTAGCGAGCGTACGCTAGCCTTTGTACGCAGCTCTTTAGCGAGCGTACGCTAGCTTTCGTACGCTAGCTTGAGCGTACGCGTGCCCTGGTACGCTAGCTTAAGCGAGCAAGGCGTACGCTGGCTCCTTTCGTACGCTAGCTTGAGCGTACGTTAACCTGTAGCTCAAGCGTGCCCTCGTGTACGCTGACCCTTGCGTACGCTTCCATTTGGAAGCGTATGGACCCTTTGGTACGCCAGCTCGAGCGTGCGCTGACTTGAGTACGCTAGCTTGAGCGTATGCTAGCCTATCTTGTCACCCTGGTTCAACCCGAGAGCTTGTGACCCTCATATTTTCCCCCTTGTATGATTTTTTTGCACTCATTTTATATCCTTACGCCTTTTGTCATGAACTTGATAACCATGAATTCATTTAATATGCTTGGAATCGATAATTGAGCACGACCTGATAGTGACCCGTAGTGGTGCACTCCTGACATGACTAACCTGACACGACAGAGACCCGTAGTGGTGCACTCCTGACATGAGTAACCTGGCATGACCTGATAGTGGCCCGTCGTGGCGCACTCTTGACTAGTACACTTGACCTGATAACCTGACATGTTATATCTTGATAAGCTGTTGCGACGGCTACCTGACATGACATGACCTGTATAATTAATCCTGGACACCGTGGACGATTGTGCTTGTACAAATAATCCAGTCCTGTCTTGCATCATATCTAGAAGGGGACTCCTGAGTACCACGGTCAGGAGTACCTATTGAAATGAACTAGGGACTAATAACTAGATTAATACGTTAGTCATGAAGAGATTTTTCTAGCTACAGGCAATCCCGTTACCTAGGCGCGCCTGGGATCTGTAGCCTGCCGTCGAGTAGGGCACATTTCCAGCACACTGTCATGTGTTGCACCCTTCAAGCTACTTAAGGGTACATGCGTTTCCTGGACGATGTACCCACCTGAATTCAACCCTAATCTTTCGACCTGGGTAACCTGGATGGTCTGCAGGGCCTGTGGCTGTGGAATAATCTCACTGCATCTTGTTAGTAACTAGGACTGTGATAACCCTAGTTAGTTAAAGTATCAAGCCGTAGGTCTTGCTTGGCCGTAAAATGATTGGATGGAGTCTAACAAGTCTAGTCTTGCCCTGATCTTGTTCCAGACTGTTACATGACCAGCATGCTTGTATTTATTTTCTCGATAAATGGTGAGAAACCAAGCTCCGTTCAGACGAAGGGTTACAACCCCGGTCCTTGTTTGGTTTACGGGTTGTAACCTGGCTATCTGAATAGTTCCATGGTTATCTCGTCGTATATCATCCTGATATGTTTCCTTTTATTGCAGTCCTTATTTTATTTATATTTATATTCCTGTGCTGATTGCTGGTTTTAGTTCTTAAGTGAAGCTCCTTTGTGGCACTTGCTCTTTCTGGGGTCTGACCTAGCTAGTTTTGTGTGGCCAAATTTCGGAGCAGCCCCAAAGGATCTACCGATTTTCCAGCCAGATGGTGGCCACTAGACGGAACCCTGGCAACGAGTGGGCTATTTTTGGCTCTCCCGCTCTATTGTAAAAATATTCTTTTGAGGCGTTTAGCCGACGAACACCTGTTTAGCTCGGTTGTACTTTACTTAATGTCTGTCTACGGGCTGTAACATGATTAACAGATCCTAGGGTTGATCATGTATGACTAAACTCTTGCTAGTCCTGATATTTTGTAATGACTAGATTCATGATCAACTGAATATGTAATGTTTGGGACGCCTTACTATTGTATATTTAATGATCATACATCTTGTGACTTTTACTTACTTGCTTGTGATTGGGACACTAGGCTTGCTCATGACCTTAAGAGACTGTTGGCTTGTAGATAAACCCTCATGTATCCTAGACAGCCGTGACCGTATAGCGAGGTGGGTTGCACTTCCATATACGTAGCTGGCTACGTCTGCCCCCGCTCTCCAGTATTCTGGTTCTGGGGCGTGACATGGTTTAAGTGGTGGCCCATACAGGTCTTGTAAATCAAGATATGTGAGGGTTTACCGAATAGATGTCTCAATCAGTATTCGTCCTTGATCTCTGTTCGTATCTTCTGAATCCCTGGATTCTTGTCCTGATCATATGCTTGTATCGTTGATCTGTCCTGGTCCTTCCTTATTGTTTCCTATGTCGTCTTCTTCAGCGGCATTGTTCGTGGTCCTACCGATCAGCAAGGCGGAGCACCTTCCGCGGACCAGCAGCAACCTGGAGATCAAGCCCAGCATTCCGGAGTAGCCTCCAGAGTCGTGCCTTCTGGCGGAGAGCCACCAGTCCAGCCAGTTCAACATGTAGAACATGATGACGGCACTTTGGTAGGGCTCGTCAGGACCTTCATAGCTTCTCAAGATCGTCGTGGAGATGCCTTGCAACAGGCAGTGGCGGCTGCTTTGACTAGAGGTGGTCATCCAGGGAACAACGCGGCCAACAGCTTCAAGCGCTTGAACCCTCCATTCTTCGACGGTAGTGAAGATGCTATCGCAGCAGATGCATGGCTTCAGGACATAGAGGTGGTTCTTGAAGCAGCCAGGACTCCAGAGAACGAGAAGGTAGCCGTGGTGCGCCTGCAGTTGTTAGATCTTGCCCGCAGCTGGTGGACAGCGCAGGCCGTTGGGTTAGTAGCACCCATTCCTTGGGCAGTATTCCGGGAGAGATTCCAGACCAAGTATTTCGATGTCGTGGCTCGGTATGATCTGCAGACCCGGTTCACTAATCTGAAGCAAGGAGGCAGGACGGTCGATGGATATGCGGCCGAGTTTTCGAGACTCAGTCGGTTTGCTCCCACTTTGGTGGCAACCGAGTATGATAGAGCCCAGCGATTCCAGCAGGGGCTTCACCTGGAGATTTTGTTGGCAGTTGAACAGTTTGAGCATCAGACTTTTGATGCAGTCTTGAGAGCAGCCCGGAGGCATGAGTATACCTCCCAGAGGATTGTGGATTGGGCCGAAGGTCGGAAGATATCTCACGGCCAGATGAATCAGTCTTCGACACCAGCCCCGGCAGCCAGGGCCTTGACTATTGGAGTTCCGAGGCGAGCGGCCTCAGTGATGTCGGTTCAGCATTCCACTCCGATGCACCCTCAGCAGCAGCAGAAGCAAAAGCAGTCTTCTGCAGTGGGTTGTTCTCATTGTGGGAAGCCAGGCCATGTGGTGGCAGAATGTCGCAGGGCACAGGGATTGTGTCTAGTTTGTGGAGCACCAGACCATAGGGTTGGATCCTGCCCGAATAGGGGTGGTTCATCATCGTCCAACCTTTCTAGCTCTTCGGTGAGAGGGCCAGCTCCGGTCCAGCAGCAGCTGTATCCATTGCCGAGGCCCTTGCCGTCTCAGACCCAAGTGTTCCAGCAGCAGAGCCCTCAGCAGTATGTGCAAGCCCAGGCCTTGAGCCAGAATAGGCAGCGAGGATTTCAGCAGAGGGGACCAGCACCCCGAGGGCATGGTCAGGCCATGATGATGACCGTGGAGGAAGAGTTGGCACCTAGTGAGGTAGTGGCAGGTACTATTCTCGTCAACTCCTTTCCAGCTTCAGCTTTATTTGATTCTGGTGCATCGCATTCTTTTATGTCTGCACGATTCGCGACACGGGTAGGATTGGAGCCCGAGTCATTATCAGTAAGGCTCAATATACTTACTGGTAACGGACTTGTGGGAGTAGATAGAGTGTTTTCCTCGTGTCGGATCGTAGTTAGCGGTAGGGAATTCTCCGCTAGATTGATAGAATTCCCGATGGCCGATTATGATATGGTCTTAGGGATGGATTGGTTGAGGAACCAGTATGCTAGGATAGACTGCCATATTGGTAGGATTGTTTTTAGCATTCCAGGAGAGCCAGAGTTTTCTTTCTCCAGAGGCGAAGTTGAGTCATCTCCTCCGGTATTGCGGATGGCAGTAGCAGCAGTTCAGTTGCCCAGGATAGTCGAGGAGTTTCCAGATGTTTTCCCAGAAGAACTTCCAGGTATGCCTCCGGAGCGGGAGATCGAGTTCACTATAGACTTGATTCCCGGGACAGCCCCAGTATCAGAGAGAGTCTATAGGATGGCGCCATCAGAGTTGGAAATCTTGTACAAGATGATTGAAGAACTCAAAACCAAGGGATTCATTCGTGCTAGTGGATCGCCTTGGAGAGCCCCGATGCTTCTTGTGAAAAAGAAGGATGGTACGTCCAGGTTATGTGTTGATTATCGTACCTTGAACTCAGTGACAATCAAGAACAGATACCCTCTTCCGAGGATAGATGACTTGTTTGATCAACTCAAGGGGGCTTCAGTATTCTCGAAGATTGATTTACGCTCAGGTTATCATCAGATCAGAGTCAGAGAGCAGGACATCCCGAAGACAGCTTTTAGATCGAGATATGGGCATTGGGAGTTCCTTGTTATGGCTTTTGGAGCAACCAATGCGCCGGCAGTATTCATGGACCTCATGAATCGTATCTTCATACCTTACTTGGATCAGTTTGTGATCGTGTTCTTGGATGACATTCTGGTCTATAGCAAGAGTGAGGCGGAGCATGAGCAGCATCTCCGTATAGTTCTTCAGATCCTCAGAGAGCACCAGTTATATGCCAAGTTTAGTAAATACGAGTTCTGGCTCGATCGCATTTCGTACTTGGGTTATATCATCACTCGAGGAGGAGTAGAAGTGGATCCCCAGAAGATTGTAGCTATTGAGTCATGGCCAGTACCCAGCACCATTGCAGAAGTTCGCAGTTTCCTCGGATTGGCTGGCTATTACCGGCGATTTGTTTCAGACTTTGCTCGAATATCAGCGCCATTGACGCAGTTGACCCGCAAGGATGTGCAGTTTGCTTGGACAGCAGAGTGTCAGAGTTCTTTTGAGCAGTTGAAGCGAGGCCTGATAACAGCTCCCATTCTCACGCTTCCAGATGGAACCGGGGGATTCTCAGTGTACTGTGATGCTTCAGGCAGAGGTTTAGGATGTGTTCTGATGCAGCATGGGAAGGTAATAGCTTATGCATCACGAAAACTTCGTGATCATGAGAGGAATTACCCAACCCATGACTTGGAGCTGGCAGCAGTGGTGTTTGCACTTAAGTTGTGGAGGCACTACTTGTACGGAGATAGGGTGGAGATTTTCACCGACCACAAGAGCCTGAAGTATGTTTTCACCCAGAAGGATCTTAACATGCGTCAGAGGAGGTGGCTGGAGCTTCTTGTGGATTATGATGTCAGCTTGCAGTATCATCCTGGGAAGGCCAATGTCGTAGCAGATGCATTGAGCAGGAGAGCCGGAGTTTATTTTCTAATAGCGCAACCAGAGCTGTTAACAGATCTTCAGAAGATGGGTATTGAAGTTGTTCTCCCTTCCAGTGTGGCGTTGATGGCCAGCATACAAGTTCAGTCCACTATAGTCGAGAGGATCCGGATGGCGCAGTCGGCAGATTCCAAGCTTCAGCGACTCAGAGCAGAGTGTGAAGCAGGACGAAGACCAGAGTTATGTATTCATGAGGATGGTACACTTAGGCATGGTAAGCGTCTTTGTGTACCCAGTGGAGATATCAGACATAAGATCATGTCAGAGGTGTACAGTTCTCAGTATTCCATCCATCCTGGCAGTACGATGATGTACCGTGATATCCGGCAGCATTTCTGGTGGAATGGCAAGAAGCGGGAGATAGCTCAGTTTGTCTCTCGGTGTTTGGTTTGCCAACAAGTTAAAACCGAACGTCAGAGACCGGCTGGACTTCTTCAGCCCTTGCCGATTCTAGAGTAGAAGTGGGAACATGTGACCATGGATTTCGTGACTGGATTACCGAGGTCCCCAGCTGGTAGAGATGCTATCTGGGTTATAGTTGATCGGCTCACGAAAGTGGCTCACTTTCTTCCATTCAGAGTTGGTCAGTCGACGGCTCAGTTAGCAGAGATGTACCTCAGGCAGATTGTCAGGTTGCACGGAGTGCCAGTTAGTATCACCTCAGACCGAGATTCAAGATTTACGTCGCACTTTTGGCGTAGCTTGCAAGAGAGTTTGGGAACTCATCTCTAGTTCAGTTCAGCGTACCACCCGCAGACAGATGGCCAGTCGGAGCGCACGATCCAGACTCTTGAAGACATGTTGCGGTCTTGTACACTTGACTTCGGTGGTTCATGGGAAGACCACTTGCACCTGGTGGAATTTTCGTACAACAATAGTTTCCAGGCCAGTATCCAAATGGCACCGTTCGAGGCACTGTATGGCAGGAAGTGCAGATCCCCGTTAGCCTGGGATGATGTTGGAGAGAGGCAGATGCTTGATCCAGAGATGATTGCCCAGACAGTTGAAGTGGTCAGGCGAGTCAGAGATCATCTTCGAGTTGCCCAAGATCGCCAACGCCATTGGGCCGATTCTCATCGGCGCCCTCTCGAGTTTTCGGTCGGCGATCATGTATTCCTGAGGATTTCGCCTAACCGTGGCGTCATTCGTTTCGGCGTACGGTATATAGGACCGTTTGACATTCTGGAGTGAGTAGGAGATGTATTCTATCGTCTCGCTCTTCCACCGTCGCTAAGCGAGGTGCATGACGTGTTCCATGTATCCCAATTACGACGGTATATCCCGGACCCGAGCCACATCCTGGATCATTCGGAATTGGTTGTTTGTACCAACCTTTCGTATGAGGAGAGGCCCGTGTCTATATTGGACCGGAGGGAGAAGATCCTCAAGAACAAGACTATCAAGTTAGTCCGAGTTGCTTGGGGTCATCACTCTTTGGGGGAGTCAACGTGGGAGCGTGAGGATGATATCCGATCACGATATCCCGACTTGTTTGACTCGTGAGGTATAATGTCTTTCTTATGCCTCATGCCATCAATTCCTTGCTTGCATGATTGATTGATTGCCTAGTATAATTGCCTGTGAATAGTATAGCTTGTTCTTGTCCCTCTAGCCTCTTAATTAAATTCCGAGGACGGAATTCTTTTAAGGTGGGTAGAGTTGTAATGCCTGTGGTTCGTAGTACGTATTTTGGAAATACGTGTACGTATTTTCTTGTATTGTTCCTTGTTTAGTTTTCTTGGCTTGGTTTAACTCTCGGTTTGGGTTGGCTTGGTTTGGCCGGCTGGTTGCTTGGTCCATCATGGACCAAGGTGAACCCCCTACCTACCACCAACCCATGATATTTATTTCCCCACCAACCTTCTCTCTCCTCCATAACTCTCATTTATTTCTTCTTCTTCTTCTTCCTTCCTCTCCACAACTCCCCAACCATAGGCAAGTGCAACTTGCTTCCATAAGAGAACTCATTTTTATGGTTCCATTAGCTTCTTCTCATGATTCTAAGACACATTAGAACTTGTCATTTTCTATTTTGAGGCTTTGATTCTTGTAGATCTACAATTTAGTATTTTCGGATTTTGGTGGTTTTGATCTATCAAACTCCTTTGTTTTCAAGTTTTTATGGTTCCATGTTGTAGATAATTTTATTCTACCCAATTTTGACCTTTGGAAGGTTGGATTCGGACTTGTTTTGACCAAGTTATGAGCATTTGGAGTTTTGGGTTCCATCTATGGAGTTCTTGCTGTTCTTGCCCTTTGGAGAAGACAGTGAACAGTGAGCTAGCTTTTTAGCTTACGCCACTGAGCTGTATGCTGCTGTTTAGTGAGCGTACGCTAGCCTTCATGCGCTGCTGTTTAGTGAGCGTACGCTAGCCTTCATGCCCTGCTGTTTAGTGAGCGTACGCTAGCCTTCGTACGCTGCTGTTTAGTGAGCGTACGCTAGCCTTCGTGCGCTGCTGTTTAGCGAGCGTACGCTAGCCTTGTGTACGCTGCTGTTTAGCGAGCGTACGCTAGCCTTCGTACGCAGCTCTTTAGCGAGCGTACGCTAGCTTTCGTACGCTAGCTTGAGCGTACGCGTGCCCTGGTACGCTAGATTAAGCGAGCAAGGCGTACGCTGGCTCCTTTCGTACGCTAGCTTGAGCGTACGCTGACCTGTAGCTCAAGCGTGCCCTCGTGTACGCTGACCCTTGCGTACGCTTCCATTTGGAAGCGTATGGACCCTTTGGTACGCCAGCTCGAGCGTGTGCTGACTTGAGTACGCTAGCTTGAGCGTATGCTAGCCTATCTTGTCACCCTGGTTCAACCCGAGAGCTTGTGACCCTCATATTTTCCCCCTTGTATGATTTTTTTGCACTCATTTTATATCCTTATGCCTTTTGTCATGAACTTGATAACCATGAATTCATTTAATATGCTTGGAATCGATAATTGAGCACGACCTGATAGTGACCCGTAGTGGTGCACTCCTGACATGACTAACCTGACACGACAGTGACCCGTAGTGGTGCACTCCTGACATGAGTAACCTGGCATGACCTGATAGTGGCCCGTTGTGGCGCACTCTTGACTAGTACACTTGACCTGATAACCTGACATGTTATATCTTGATAAGCTGTTGCGACGGCTACCTGACATGACATGACCTGTATAATTAATCCTGGACACCGTGGGCGATTGTGCTTGTACAAATAATACAGTCCTGTCTTGCATCATGTCTAGGAGGGGACTCCTGAGTACCACGGTCAGGAGTACCTATTGAAATGAACTAGGGACTAATAACTAGATTAATACGTTAGTCATGAAGAGATTTTTCCAGCTACAGGCAATCCCGTTACCTGGGCGCGCCTGGGATCTGTAGCCTGCCGTCGAGTAGGGCACATTTCCAGCACACTGTCATGTGTTGCACCCTTTAAGCTACTTAAGGGTACATGTGTTTCCTGGACGATGTACCCACCTGAATTCAACCCTAATCTTTCGACCTGGGTAACCTGGATGGTCTGCAGGGCCTTTGGCTGTGGAATAATCTCACTGCATCTTGTTAGTAACGAGGACTGTGATAACCCTAGTTAGTTAAAGTATCAAGCCGTAGGTCTTGCTTGGCCGTGAAATCATTGGATGGAGTCTAACAAGTCTAGTCTTGCCCTGATCTTATTCCAGACTGTTACATAACTAGCATGCTTGTATTTATTTTCTCGATAAATGGTGAGAAACCAAGCTCCGTTCAGACGAAGGGTTACAACCCCGGTCCTTGTTTGGTTTACGGGTTGTAACCTGGCTATCTGAATAGTTCCATGGTTATCTCGTCGTATATCATCCTGATATGTTTCCTTTTATTCCAGTCCTTATTTTATTTATATTTATATTCCTGTGCTGATTGCTGGTTTTAGTTCTTAAGTGAAGCTCCTTTGTGGCACTTGCTCTTTCTGGGGTCTGACCCAGCTAGTTTTGTGTGGCCAAATTTCGGAGCAGCTCCAGAGGATCTACCGATTTTCCAGCCAGATGGTGGCCACTAGACGGAACCCTGGCAATGAGTGGGTTATTTTTGGCTCTCCCGCTCTATTGTAAAAATATTCTTTTGAGGCGTTTAGCCGACGAGCACCTGTTTAGCTCGGTTGCACTTTACTTACTGTCTGCCTACGGGCTGTAACATGATTAACAGATCCTAGGGTTGATCATGTATGACTAAACTCTTGCTAGTCCCGACATTTTGTAATGACTAGCTTCATGATCAACTGAATATGTAATGTTTGGGACGCCTTACTATTGTATATTTAATGATCATACATCTTGTGACTTTTACTTACTTGCTTGTGATTGAGACACTAGGCTTGCTCATGACCTTAAGAGACTGTTGGCTTGTAGATAAACCCTCATGTATCCTAGACAGCCGTGACCGTATAGCGAGGTGGGTTGCACTTCCATATACGTAGCTGGCTACGTCTGCCCCCGCTCTCCAGTATTCTGGTTCTGGGGCGTGACAACTTAGGAACTAAAACCAGCAATCGGCACAAAATAACAATAAGGTAATAAATAAGACAGAGTTTAAGAAAAGCATAATAGGGTGATATATGATGAGATAACCATGGGACTATTCAGATAGCCAGGTTACAACCCGTAAACCAAACAAGGACCGGGGTTGTAACCCATCGTCTGAGCAGAACTTGGAATTCTCACCATTTATCGGTAAAATAAATACAGGCATTCTGGTCATGTAGTTACCTGGAATAGGATCAGGACAAGACCAGACTGGTTAGACTCCATCCAATCATTCATGGCCAAACAAGAATTATGGCTTGATACTTTAACTAACTAGGGTTATCATAATTCTAGTTACTAACAAGATGCAGTGAGATTATTCCACAGCCACAAGCCCTGTAGACCATCCAGGTTACCCAGGTCGAAAGATTAGGGTTGAATTCAGGTGGGTACATCATCCAGGAAACGCATGTACCCTTAGGTAGGTTGAAGGGTGCAACACATGACAGTGTGTTGGAAATGTGCCCTACTCGACGACAGACTACAGATCCCAGGAGCGCCCAGGGAACGGGATTGCCTGTAGCTGGGAAATCTTTTCATGACTACTGTATAATTATAGTTATTAACCTTAGTCCATTTTAGTAGGTACTCCTGACCGTGGTACTCAAGAGTCCCTGTCCTAGACATGATACAAGACAGGACTGGTTTATTTGTACAAGCACAATCCCCCACGGTGTCCAGGTTATTTATACAGGTCATGTCATGTCAGGTAGCCGTCGCAACAGCTTATCAAGATATCAGGTCAAGTTTACTTGTCAGCAGTACGCCACGACGGGCCACTATCATGTCATGCTAGTTCCTTGTCACACCATGTCATGTACAATTGTCATTTCAATCATGTCAATCAAATCGTAATTACCAAGTTCAGGACAAAAGGCGTAAGGATATAAAATAGGCGTAAAAATTATACAATAGGGGTAAAATGTACGCCATAGAAACTCAATTTACACAGGGGATTACAAGACATGGGCAAATAATAATAAAATAATAGTACACCGAGCAATAGGAGAGCCATGCGGCTCAGGCCTATGCGGCCAGGAATGATCTCATGCGGCTGGGAAGAGAACAGTCTATGCGGTTGGATAGGGTAAGGCGCATGTGGCTGATGGAGAGCGGAGTATATGCAGCTGGATAGAGATGTAGGTCCAAGCGGCGGGCAGGGGAAATGGTTCTCATGCGGCTGGAACGAGCCCGGGTTCATGCGGCTCGCAGAGCAAAGATCCATACGGCTCGATATGGTGGGCGGACATGTGGCTGCATAAGCAAGGAGGGGCGCATGCGGCTAGGTGGTTCAGGATCTCATGAGGCTGGGAATGAACTTCTCATGCGGCTGGACTGGGAAGCTCAGTCGTGCGGTTAAGTAAGAGGAACTGCATGCGGCTGGAAAGAGACTCAGTCTATGCGGCCAAGAAGGAAAGTAGACTTATGTGGTTTGAGAAGTTCAGGCACATGCGCTCGACTCAAGTCCATGCGGCCAAAAGTGCAAGGGTCTCATGCGGCTCAATTACGCATGCGGTTGGGAAGAACACTTGTCGCATGAAATATTCATGCGATCAAGTCAAGCACTGTTCTTCTTCTCCAAATTTTTGAGAAGAAGAACACCATGAACCCATGCTTCCAAGCTCCATAAAACCTTCTGATGGAACTGGGGATACCCAGGACCCTTCCTTTGGTGTGCGTATTGATCGATAGAAAGTTAAACAGATCTAATACGTGTTCTAACCCTTCATAGGCGGAAACTAGGGTTCACGAATTATACTTGCGGCGGAAAGGAGACAAGTAATTCCTGGCAATCTCGAGCGGACGACC